>JADRCD010211494.1:0-40315 GCA_019843815.1 Montemys delectorum | reverse complement strand
ATGATGCAGAACCTGAACCACAGCATTTGTTTTAAAGAGACAGGGACGGTAGCCTTCCAATGACTGGAGAGTTAACAGGAGCTGAAAGATAAATTGTTTATGTGAAATACGTACAGAAATTTTACTGGGAGAGGAACCAGGAAGAGGAGGGGCTGCATATTATAACTCTGGAGAAATCTGCCTGGCTATGTATTAGAACTGGGTACACACATCGGGGCCTTTAGGGAGAGTAAGTGGAAATGTGTCTTTAAAACACAGTTTTATTTTAGAGCAGTTTTATATTTACAGGAAATCATGATGATGGTAGAGAGAATTCCCATGTCCTTGTATATTGTTTCTCCCCTTGGTAACATGGTGTTTGAATATGTTATATTTGTTCCTCTTACTATCCTATGTTGACAAAGTATTTGTGGTGGCTTGGGTGGAAAAGGTCCCTGTTAGGCTAGGGTATTTGAACACTGAATTCCCACTTGGTGGCACTGTTTGGGGGATGTCTAAGAGGTGTGATCTTGTTGGAGAAAATACATCACTGGGGCAGGCTTTGAGATTTTCCTAACCATATCCTACTTCCAGTTTGCTCTCCCTATTTTGTACTTGTGGCAAAGACTGATCTCTTAGCTCTCTGCTCCTGCTTTCATGCCTGCCTCCCCCATGCCTTCTTCCAGGCTGGATTCTTACTCTCTAGAATGGTAAGTCAAAATAAACTCTCTTCTGTAACTTGGTTTTGGCCACAGTATTTGCTACAGTCAAAGAAAAATAAGTAATACCTTCATAGAAACTACAACCCCAAACTTAATTTAGATTTTCTTATCTTCCAACTGATATTCTATTCTGTTCTAGGGAACCACCTGTATGACACTTTAGGTTGTTATGCTCAAGTCTCAGGGACCCCCAAAGGCCGCCGAGGAGCCAATTCTGATGCAAACACTTCAGGGTCTTTATTAAGAATTTGAGAGCAATGACTCTCTCAATCATCTTCGACAAGGGTCAGAGGTGAGAGCTTCTAGTCTAGGGAGGCAGAGTATTTATTGTGGTTACAGCAAACTTGGAGACTTTTCATTTGGGTCAGTAAGGTAATATTTTAAAAACTGCATTTCTGGCATAATCTTCAGGAACCAAAGATGGGGGCAGAACCACCTGACAAGCAGCATGGCTGTGTTATCTATTTTCTGTAGGAAGTCTTAGGTTATCTATATGCACCTTGACCCTGCTGTTACTAAGAGGAGGGTTGGAACAGATGTCTGTTCTCTTTGTGTGCTGTTACTAAGGGGAGGGTTGCAATGGGATGTCTGTTCTCTTTGTGCACTCTCAAAAATGGAGTTGGTTGAGCTTTATAAAGTATCTTCTCTCCTGGGCTGGGACCATTTTCCAAACATCCCTTGTTTTTGATTAGCTTGACAATTTTCAAAGAACTGGTCAAGGCCTGGGTCAAATGCTTTTCAGCTAGGGGACCAGGAATTATTTCCTGCTTTTCTCTTGACTAGAGTGGGGTTATGTGTTGTTATGGGGAAAGATTGTACAGCTAAAGTAAACAGACAAATATGTCAGATGGTGGTTTTTAACAGGAGAAAACACTTTGTGTCTTACAGAACTAGTCAAAAAATGTACTAAGCACAAATAAACATTGGACAAATATGAAACATATTTGATCCTTTTTCTGGTTACAAACTGCCACAAGTAGTTTGCATTGCATCCACCTACATAAGAACTGACCCTGGGCACAAGGACACTTTGAAACTGAGAATCTGAAATGACCTCATCAAGCTTAACTACTCAGAATAAATCATGAAATTAGAGATACCGAAGTTTTCCTACGACCTGTGCTTGCTTTGTGGTACCTTTCTGTAGGTCTGGACTTCAGGGTAACTTTCTAGTTCTAACTGATCCGAAAAATATTGATTTGTATAAAATCAGTACAAAAGTCAAGGTACTCGTAACGGCCCAAGCCTATGTTGCGTAAAGTCTTTACCTTGGTGGCAAGGAATCATTCAATTTCAAAAAGCACTGCCACTTCAGGTCTTCTTGCTTCAAAAGTTGTTTCTATAGCAAGATCAGCCCAAGCTTAGCATCCACACTCAGCCATTTGAGTGGCTGGGGTGAAGATGAGCACAGGGGTGGGGGAGGCGTGTGGTGTGTTGTAGTTCAAAACTCTCTGAGTTATAAGATCACTTTGAGGTAATGGGGAAAGGATTTTAATGGAAGTATATTAGATTGTTGGGATTTCTAGAACAGAGTGTCACTGCATGGGGGCTTAAACAAGGAAGCTTCATTCCTCATAGTGTGGAGGCATGAAGTCTATCAAAGGATTAGCAGGCTTGTTTCTTTTGAGGTCTCTCTTGGCCATGTTGATGGCCATTCTTTCACTGAGCCCTCATATGCTCTTATCTTGCTGTCTATGTCTTAATTAATCTCTGCTAATACCAGTCATAGTGAGTTAGGTCCCTAATGACCTCAATTAACCTTAATGACCTTAGGCTTTGCGACCAAATGCAACCCTGTTCTAAGAATATTGGTGGTTTGGAGTTCAACATACAATTTTGTGGAGACACAACTCTACCCATTGAAAGACACAATGGAAACACCGTTCCCTCTGGATTTAATTCTAGGAGCTGAAGACAACTGACATTTGGAGCAGACTTTTGGCTAGGCTATGTGAAGGGATTATAACGAGGAGGAAAGTGTGAGATTTCACATGGGGAGCAAACGCACTGTGTAATATGACTTTGTCAGCAGCCTATTGCCAGGAGACACCTGTGGTGTTTGCTCGGCTCTTCTGTCATTGTCCCCCTCAGCAGCCAGAAGCCTGATTTCCCGGTGATTTTCACCTCATTTTCTTTGCATCTGCCATACATGGATAGTTTAAGTCCTGAATTAAAAAAAATCCCTCAGCCAGAGTGCTGATTAACTAATGTATATTTGGAAGCACAATCACAGAAGGAACTGGATAGTCCAGGGCCTTGGCTGGCATGTGCTGTCCCTGTAGGCTTGCAGCCAGCATGTGCCCATAAGCAGGAGGCTACATTATCATCAGAGGACAGCTTGGTGTGCACGGAATGACTGTACAATGGAGTCTTCTGGTTTGGTGACCCTACACTTTTTATTCTAGGCCAAGCAGTGCTGAGCAGCATGCAGACCGACCCGACTTTGTCTTTCCCTCCATCTCTTCCCCATCCAGCTCCACCAGCCCTGCTCTCAAGAGCATCTTTCAGTTTCCCCAGGGCAGCTCCTCTTCCTCTCACCTGTAGCATTTTATGTAGTTGGTATTTTGCATTCTGTGCTGTGGTAACTTAATGTCTCAGCAGTGCTTTCTGTGAACTTAGATGCTGGAGTGAAGAGACACTCCTTTATCATGGAGAGCACATAAGTGGCCAGGGTTCAGGAACTATAAGACTGGCTGATATGTTAGAATGGCAGGTCACGTCAGAACATACCACACTAGGCCCAGACAGTTCTACGCGTAAGAGGTTTAATTGAAAGGGAGAGAGGGGGCAGTAGCACAGAAAGAGAGGAGGGGAGAGAGAAGAGATGGAGGAATGTTCCATATATATATATATATATATATATATATATATATATATATATGTTTGTGTGTGTGTTTATACATATATATATGTGTGTGTATATATGTATATACGTATATACATATATACATATATATATGGGTTCTGACATATATATGAGTTCTGACTTAGTGGCTGCAGGTAAAGGTGGGAGATGAGCCCAATGGATTCTGGGAATATGGTGGCTGTTGCCCTGGCAACAGGTCTGTGGACCCGCCCATGCGTTGCCAAGGCTTTGGATGCTCTGATGCTAACATACCTCCCTTTTTGATATTATAAAGAGAAGGAAAGAAAAAGGGAAGGGGAAGCTGATGGTGAAAAGGGACCGAGGGCATCGTGTCTCTTAAGCTACTTACTGCTGTCTAGGGGTGTTGTCAATTGGGGGTAGCTGGCTTTCACCATCGGGATCCACTTGGTAAACGTTCACATCAGGGTCCTCTGTGGACAGTGGCTCATCTCTGGGCAGTGGCTGGTAATCCTGTAACAGGAGCTGATTAATAGTTTGGTTAGAAATTTTTTGTATTTGTCGTTGAAGAAATGTAGAAACAAGATTAATGAGGCGGGGAGCAAATAATAACACCAGGAAGATGACTAGGAAAAGAGTTACAAATGGGTGTATCCACTTCCATATGGGGTTTTCAAAAATCTCAGAACTGGAGGTCTCACGGTCCCTGAAATTTTTTATGTCTGACTGTAGCTCCTGGATTTTATTTCTTACTATCCCAGATTGGTTGATGTAGAGGCAGCATTCTTCTTGGAGGAACAGGCAAAGACCACCTTCTTTAGCTGTCAGGATATCTAGTCCCCGTCTGTTCTGAAGCACCATGGCTGCCAAAGAATTGATCTGTTTTTGGATAGTAAGAACAATTTCAGACATTTTTTTGAAAATTGCTTTGAAACTGAGAAGTGAATGTGTTATATTTGATCATGGAAGTTGTTATCCCTGCAACTCTAGTACCAACACCTATAGCTATTCCCGTAGCAACTAAGAGTGGCACAACTTGAACTGCCCTCTTATGTTGAGCAGCTATCATATCTACAACAGGGATTGGCAGGGGCTCGTTTCCCTGGATTACTTCTAGTTCAGGGAAAAGAAGTACTAATGTGCAAACTCCTGACCAGCTAGCAGGTAGGCAATGATATGCCTGAGTGCCACAAAGAGTTGACGTGTTTTGGATTGTAGGGCATTGTGGCAGAGATGATATGTCAAGGGTTATGGTTCTATTGCAGTCTAGGGAGCCCAGCATTCCCACTGAATGAATCCCAGAGGCCTTAAAACAGGTTGCCATACCAAAGAGAGGGACAGAGGTAAGGTATGGAGTCATGGCAACACTGGAGCCAGGGCAGCTGACAAAGGGTGAGGTAATATTACTTGGCAGTATCACCGGAGACGCTGTAAGTGACAATTATGAGTTAGTTCTAGGGGGTACACATAACCAGCAATCCTTAAAGTGTCCAGGTCTGGTGACATTAAGGAGTTGGTATGCTGAGGTCAAGGTCTGAAGTAAAAGGCAAAATGACAAGTTAGTGCCATTTATGAAGGGTGATGTCAAAGAGATAAGGACCTCAGAGGAGTGTTTGATTATCTCCCCTGCTTTTCCGATATCCAGTGGTTGGGCAATTGAGACATATTTTCTCTGAATATGGATGGTACTTACTGGGGCCCCGGGCTGATTTTTTATGATAGAGCTTACCAACAACTCCTGTCTCCCACCTGGAATCCCATGTGTCTTGTATGTAGAAAAAGAGTGTCTTGCGATGTTGATAGAAGAAATGATTGATCCGTGATCTTAGCATATGTATTTGACAAGACCAATATGG
This sequence comes from Montemys delectorum, assembly GCA_019843815.1. Taxonomy (NCBI): domain Eukaryota; kingdom Metazoa; phylum Chordata; class Mammalia; order Rodentia; family Muridae; genus Montemys; species Montemys delectorum. The sequence continues at coordinate 34,934 of JADRCD010211494.1, read as the reverse complement.
GCAGCCCCCATATTCGTCTGGCCATTTTCTACAATAATCTTTTGTCTGGTCAAAGAGAAAGCAAGTATAGAGATCATAATATTTAGATGGGATTACAGATACTGGGATGATAGCAATTTGGATTGGTTCCTAGCAACCGGCTATGGAGCAGTTTCCTGACCCAATTTGGAAAGACTGTTTGTTATCTGTGGGGGTTTCTTGAACTTCAAATCTCCAGATATAAGGGCTATCTTGGATAGAAATGAACAGCAGGGGGAGTTTGAGAAACCCATGTCTAATCCAGTGAGGTCAAGCTCTCATTTTCTGGGATTGGGGACAAGGTGGGCAGTCTCGTCCTCTGGAGCTTAACAGAGCATGGTCCTGTTAAGATTGATGTGTATGAACAAGAGTCATTTTTAGGTGAAGGAATGAAAGGTTTGAGGTGAGACAGATGGACCTAATGAGAGAGTCCCTCGAGTTTAGCAGCTGTAAGGGTCACAAGAATTACTTTAAAAGGGCCCTGCCATTTGAGAGAGAGAGAGGTGAGGGCCAATGACCTGGAGGGGATAGAAGGACTTGGTCTCTAATGTTGATAGGTAGTGGACAGGAGACAGTGTATGGCTGAGGTAGATGGTGGTCAGCAAAGTTCCATAGGAGAGAACGGAGGTGGCAAAGTAATGGGGTAAGTAGATGGTCTGGGAGTGGAGAGCATTTAGGTAAGAGACCAGGAGTTAGGACTGATGTCCATACATGAGTTCAAAGGGAGAGATGAGAAGAGGTCACTTTGGGAGAGCTCATAACCTGAAAAGAGCCAGAAGTAGGAGTTTTACCCAATCAAGGTGAAGTTCCTGTGACAGATTAACAAGAGTGGTTTTTAAAGAGCGATTAGTTCTTTCTACCTTACCAGAAGATTGAGGGTGGTAAGGAATGTGAAAATGCCAAGGGATGTCTAGGGCCTTAGATAGGATTTGAGAGACTTGGGAAATAAATTCATTGTCTGATTGGAGAGAGGCTGGGACATCAAACTGGGGGATGATCTCTTGGAGGAGGAGATCAGAGACTGTCTGACCCCATTTTTTAGTTGTGGGAAATGCCTCTATTCACCCTAAGAAAGTGTCCACCCAGACCAGGAGGTACTTGGCACGCCTAACAGTGGGCATGTGGGTAAAGTCAAGTTTTCAGACAGTTCCAAGAAGGGAACCTCTAGCCTGATGGGTAGGAAAAGGGGTGCTATGATACCTTGAGTTGGGGTCAGACTTCTGACAGATTTTGCAAGAAGCAGTGATAGATTTTAAGAAGATTAAGTCCTCAGGAGTAGGCTGTAGAGAGTGTATTGAGCTTGGGTTATGTACCTAGTAGAGTCCAGAAATTGGATGACAATGGGAGAATGGTGTTTAGCAACAGAGAGGTTTTGGATGCCCCAGACTTGGGGATTTACCTGAGAAGCTGGTAAAAGAAATAGCATGGTAGTGTTAGTAGGTTGTCTGGCTAGGAGAAGGAGCAGAGGAACTGCTGGCAAGCCTGGGTCTAGGCGAATGTGGGGAGCAAAGGAAATAGAGGCTCCCAGCCTAGCTAGAAGATCCCTTCCCAATAAGGGGACAACAGGACATGTTGGCACTACCAAAAAGGAATGGGTGAGAGGTACACCCCTAAAAATGCAACTAAGTGGTGGGGTCTAGAGAGGGAAGTAAGGTTGTCTTCCTAGCCTGACAATAGGAGAACCAGAAGGAGAAGTGGGTCCCCAAAACTCTGTCAGGACCAAGTAAGTGGCTCCAGTGTCCAAGAGGAAGGAGATGGACCACCGACATACCATGATATCTACCCGGGGCTCCCTGCTAGTGATGGCAGTGGTTGGGTCAGAGGAGCTCAGGCCTCCTCAGTTGGCCATAGCCAAGCCTAGGAGATCAGCTGGAGGGATATCTGGGAGTGATGTCCCTCTGTTCTGTGTAACATGAGGGCAATCAACAACCCAATGTCCCTCTTGATGGCACCTAGGGCATGGCCCTCTTGGCTTGCAGAAGTTAGGGCATGCTTTTGCCCAATGACCTTTTTTACCACCCTTGTAGCAGGTATCTGATGGTCTCTGAGTCTTGGGAGACCATGAGTCCAGGATAGTGGTTGGGGCTGGTCGGACAGCCTTTGCCAGCACATGGCATTTTTGTTTGCGGACGTTATCATCTCTCCCATGGTACACTTTGAAGGCCAGCACTAAGACTTCCGCCTGTGGAGTTAGGGGTCCCCTTTCCAGTTTTTTAAGTTTAGCTATTATGTCAGGGTAGCTCTGGGAAAAGAAATAGGTCATCAGAAGTTGCTTACCTTCTGGGTTTTCAGGGTCCAGATTTGTATGCCATAATAAAGCCTTAGTAGTGTGTTCTAAAAATTGAGATGGATTCTCCTACTTGTCCTGGACAACCTCTTGGAGTTTTTCAAAATTTACTGGCTTTAAGGTCGCTTTTCTAAGACCAGCCAGAAGGCATGTAATGAACCTGTCCCTGGGTAAAATACCACCTGCAGAATTGTAATTCCACTGGGGATCCTGGTCCAGCACTGTCTCAGAGCCAATTAGGTATATGCCATCTTTTTGGTGAATTCCATCTGCATGTACTCTTGCCTCTTCCCAGACTTGTCTGCATTCCTCAGGAAGTAAGTTATTAGTAAGAATCATATGAACATCATGGAAAGTCAAGCTGTAAGATTGAGTGATGTACTGGAACTCTTTAATAAACTTGGAAGGGTTAGAAATATGGCCTGTTTTCTATTTGGGAAAGTTCACTAAGTGAGAATGGAACAGGTACTCTGACAAGACCATCTACTCCAGCATCTTCTCTTAGAGGTAGGACTGTTGCTGGGTCAGGTGTCTCTGGGGAGGAAGGACTTGGAGGTTTGGTTGTAGCCTTAGAGTGATGACAGGAGGAGTGAAGGTAGCTACCAATGTGGGGCGTTTGGAGCAGCCCACAGCTGGCACAGAAGAAGGAGGGTAGGGGTCTGGAGAGGTAGAGATAGCAGGCTCTGGGGCATCCTGGTGAGGAAGAGAAACTGAGGCAACAGTTTGGGTTTTCAGCGTCATGGAAACAGGTCTATGGCAAACAGGGGGTGGGTTCATTAGCTGGATCTAGTGTCATAGCATCATCTAGGGGAGGTTGTGTAGATTTCATGGCTAGGAGAAGTTGGGTTGGGGAACAGGAAGAGCACAAGGAGGGATTGGAATGGAGATAGATAAATGCTTGGACATAGGGAACCTCCTTCCATTTACCAGTTCGCTGGCAGTATGTATTAAGATCTCTTAAAATAGTTGGATCTACGGTGCCATTAAGTGGCCATTTTAAACTCCCATCTAGTTGATATTTAATCCAGATCTTATTGCAGAGATATATTAATTTTGATGCCTTCAAGTCAGGCATTAGCTTTAAAGATTTGAGATTTTCCAGGAGACATCCCAGTGGGGTGCCTGGAGGTAAGGTCGATGACATTCTGACACCCATTGGCAGGTAGCTGGACTATTTGTACCAGCATCCTGAGAACAGTCCAAGAACCAAGAAGTATCAGCCAAAGCTAGTGGTTCAAGTTATTACGAGAACCCCCTAGTGGCTACCCAGCAGACCCTGACGGCCTGCTGTGGAAAGCAACCCACCCTGGATCCAAAGATTTTTTGGCTGCAAGAGCCCGGAAAAATTGGGGAACAAGAGTTGCTTTCGAGGGAGAGGAAACCAACGGCAGAAGTCCTAAGACGTATGTCAACTGGGAGGCGTGACTGTAAACCCCGTGGTTCCCAGAGAAGGCTGGCCAGATCATATCTGGGAAGCTGGAGGTCCTCCCCTTGACTAATCCTACCAATTAATATGCCGGTGTCTGTGTGAGAATTATAGCAGACTAAATGGAAAATGTGAAACTGAATGGGTAGGTGTGGATCTGAGCAGAGGCTAACCCCACCTGATAGACCAGGTGGGGCACGGCTCATGTGGTAGAAGTTCATATGTCCCGCGGTGCGTGTCTGCGGCTCCGGCTCGGCTGCAACTTGGTGGTTGTGTCTTTAGTAAGCAGTGGCAGCTTCCGTGATGAAAGCCTACAACTATCGTAGCCACCAGCTGAGGGGGCTGCAAACTTGCATACTCACGGCTGTCGCGGTTGTTGGTGCTGCGACCAATCCACATGGTCGTGACCTTTGCCCACCCTGATGCAGTTGGTGCTGACACAATCGCCAATTCCCGGGTGTTGGCACCAAATGATGTGTTAGAATGGCGGGTTGCGTCAAAACATACCACACTCTAGGCCCAAACAGTTCCACGTGTAAGAGGTTTAACTGAGAGGGAGAGAATGGGCAGTAGCACAGAAAGAGAGGAGGGGAAGAGAGAGAGAGGTGGAGGAATGTTCCCCGTATATATATATGGGTTCTGATGTAGTGGCCACAGGTAAAGATGGGAGGTGAGCTCAATGGATTCTGGGAATATGGTGGCTGTTGCCCTGGCAACAGGTCTGAGACCTGCCCATGCGTCACCACAGGCTTTTGATGCCTTGATGCTAACACTGGCTATTGGAAGAAATTTTATATTTACCTGGTTTTGCTTTTGCCTAGGGGTTGAAGACATTTTCTAGAAAATAATTCCTAAAGCATGACCTTGGACCATTGGCTACGAGATGAAATGGGCAGTTTGGCATGTTTCAGAAGAAAACTTGCTCACAGGTCAAAGCCTCTGTCAGAATCCTTTTTCTTTATTCCTAAAACTTTACAAACTAATCTCAAAGTTTAGTCAATGTTCAAGTATTTGTGAAGTATTTTCAGTTACCACAACTTTTTTGTACACTGTGTGTTTGTGGAAATTATTGAGAGCATCTAAAGTCAGGCATGTGCACAAACAAGTACTCATTAAAAATTCTTTTCTTTTCTTTTCTTTAGATCTCTATTTTTTATTTGATATTTTATTTATTTATATTTCAAATGTTATCCCCATTCCCGATTTTCTCCCCAGGAATCCCCCATTCCACCTCCACCTCCTGCTTCTATGAGTGTCTTAGTTAGGGTTCTCTAGAGTCACAGAACTTAGTCTCTATGTAGTAAAGGGATTTATTGATGACTTACAGTTTGTAGTCCAACTCCCAACAATCAACTCCCAACAACAGTCATGGCAGCAGCTGTGAATGGAAGTCCAAGGATCCAGCAATTGCTCAGTCCCACAAGGCAAGCAGGCGAAGCAGAGAGAGCCTTCCTTCTTCCAATGTCCTTATATAGGTCTCCAGCAAAAAGTGTGGCCCAGGTTAAAGGTGTGTGCCACCACACCTTTAACCCCGGATGACCTTGAACTCATAGAGCTTTCTATGTTAATCCTGTGGGATTCGTAGCCACTATTCCTCAAGATCTCCATGCCAAGATTCAGGTCAGAAACTTGTATCTCTCAGCCTCCAGATTAGGGCCACAGGTGAGCCTTCTAATTCTGGATTGTAATTCATTTCAGACGTAGTCAAGTTGACAACCAGGAATAGCCACTACAATGAGGGTGTTTCCCCACCCAGCCACCCACTTCTACCTCACTAACCTAGCATCCCCCTATGCTGGGACATTGAGTCTTCACAGGACCAAGGGCCCCTTTTCCGATTGATGCCTAACTAGGCCATCCTCTGCTACATATGCAGCTGGAGCCATGAGTCCCACCATGTGTACTCCTTGGTTGGTGGTTTAGTTCCTGGGAGTTCTGAGGATACTGGTTAGTGCATATTGTTGTTCCTCCTATGGGTTGCAAGCCTCTTAAGCTCCTTCGGCCCTCTCTTTAGCTCCTCCACTGGGGACTCTGTGCTCAGTTCTACCTGTTATCATCAGCACCAAGGCGCTGCTGCATTGTGGCAGAAAAGATCTTCACCAAACTTTGTTGAGGATATTTTTCAAAAAAGTGATTGTTAGTGCAATGTGCTTTGAACGTATTCACCTCCCTCCTTCAATCCAACCAGATCCCTTCCCTTCCTCCCTAACCTCATCTCCCACTTCCTCCCCCTTCAAGTCCATCTTACTGTTTGTATATTCTTGGACTGGTGGCCTTCCACTGGAGCGCAGAGAACACACCAGGGGCAACACTCTCCAGAAAACCAACTCTTCCTCTCCCAGCAGCTATCCATTGCTAATAGCTGCTCATCAAGGGGTGGGATCTCATGCCATCTCTGGTGGGATTTGGTCTGACTCGAGCTTGCACAGGTCTTGTGCTTGCTGCTCCAGGCATTGCCAGTTCCTATGTGCAGCTGCCCTGCTGTATCCAGGTGACACTGTTTCTGTGGAGTCGTCCACCGCCTCTGGCTCCTGCACTCTCTTTGCCCCAACTCCCACAATGAACCCTGGGCTTGGAAGAAGCAGGTGCTCTACCAATGCCCTCCTTGGGGCTGAGCATTCCACGGCATCTTATTCTCAGCACCTTAGCCAGTGCTGGTTTCCTGGGTCAATTTGCAATCAAATGCACCTTTCACCAACCTGTTTGTCTTTGAGTTTGTCTTCTCCCCTGTTTTCCCTCCTCTTCTCTACTGCATCTGCACTGCTGCATAAGGCCCTCTTCCAGCTTTAATTTGCTTTCCCCTTCCTTTATCAACTCATTGTCCCCTAAATATGTGGGTCTTTCTTTGTGAAGAGCCCTCCTCAGTCACATCTTCCTGTGGAAAATTCTATACTTCAAAACCCTCCTTCTCTTCTTCTGAGCACCTATTCCCTCCTCACAGATCTCCCTAGCAATGTCTACGTTAAAATCTCGCTCTCTTGGGAACTGTGTATAAAAACAAAAACAACACGATTAATAACTTTTCAGACACATGCTTGTTTTGAGTGAACTCCTTACGGGATGATGTTTGAAAGCTGACTACTTCTGGTGCTCTCCCTTCTCATAAATACACACACAATTGTGTTAACTGTGTATCTGGTGAAGTTTTCTCATTCTTGAGAAGCTATTTTAAGGAGCATGCTTTACATCTTGCAGTTCTATCATGACTGAGTTCCTAAGATGGTCTGTCGCTACTCACTGTGGCCTTTGGGAAGACAGCGCTTCACAGATGAGTCATGAGCTCCTGGGCTTAGAGACCCAATCTAAAGAACCTTCTTATGTCTTATAATTAAATACATTCTGCAGCTTGCAGATAAACACGCTGATCTGACAGTGAGTTACGGAGGTTTATCAGCATCTGTGCACCTGCTGCGTTCACACTAAAAGACATGACTTCATTAAAACTCCCCGTGCTTGTGAGAACAAGGAGAGATGGTTGTAGATGTAGAAAAGGACACTGGATGCCGGCTTCAGGTTCATCTTTGGGAAGATGAGCTCATTCTACTGGACATGTCCAGCTGTGCAAACAGCAATGCCAAGTGAGCTGCGGTTTGCTGAACTAATATGTAGGCTAAGGACAGAGACTGGGCTGTAGAGAAATGGCATAAATGCCGAATATACTGGAAGGCTATGAATATACTGGAAGGCTATGAATGCCGCACAGAGTGGGAACAGGGCTCCAGAGAGACCCAAGAGATTTTGCTGACTGTCATGAAAGGAGACTGTTTCCAGGGCCTTTGAGAAAGAGTTCTTTCACCAGTGACTTTTTGCCTTTTGAGGCCAGTGTTTTCTAGGATGAAAAACAATACAAAACATCAATCTCTCCAAGAGGTCCACAGGGAAACAACAGGGTTGCCACAGTTACCATAATCCTTTCATAAAACCTCCAAACCAGAAAACAGTGTAAAAGTGTGTCTTTGCCCAGAACAGGTAGGCAGAGAGGGCTGGGTGAGTGAGAAGATTCCTGAGCTGGTGTTAGGGGTTGCAGTCATGGGAGTCCTGGGCCAAAGGAAGCAGAACTAAGGTTCTAAAAGCTGTGGAAATAGAAAGATGGGTCCGGGAGAATACATATGTCTTAGTCAGGGTTTCTGTTCCTGCACAAACGTCATGACCAAGAAGCAAGTTAGGAAGGAAAGGGTTTCTTTAGCTTACTTCCACATTGCTGTTGGATCACCAGAGGAAGTCAGGACTGGAACTCAAGCAGGTTAGGAAGCAGGAGCTGATGCAGAGGCCATGGAGAGATGTTCCTTGCTGGCTTGCTTCCTTTGGCTTGCTCAGCCTGCTCTCTTATAGAATCCAAGACTTCCAGCCCAGGATGGCACCACCCACAAGGGGCTCTACCCCCTTGATCACTAATTGAGAAAATGCCCCACAGTTGGGTCTCATGGAGGCACTTCCCCAACTGAAGCTCCCTTCTCTGTGATAACTCCAGCCTGTGTCAAGTTGACACACAAAACCAGCCAGTACAACACACTATGACAAAAAACTAGCACCAGACTAGTTCTGGTCAGAGTCCATGCCATGTGGTTGATATAAGGAAATACTTAGCAGCCGGATTCATCAAACCCTGAGTGTCTGCACACCAGTCTCCAATCTTCGTGATACTTCCAGGCAAATGGAAGAATACCAGGCAATTTTGAAAATTTATTTTGTAAAATAAAACATGTGTTGATTTTTCTACTAGTCTTGAGAACTGAATGTTGAGATCTCACCCATGGTTCAGGACTGACATGGATTAGAATTCCGTAAGAAATGACGGGGCACATCTCTTTTCCATATGCCAGGTATTCGCCCAGGAAAGAAGTTTAAGAGCTATAGGCAGGAGAATGGCTAGCTTCAGACTAGTTTGGTCTGCATATTGAGATACACAGATCTCCATACACAGATGTGATCTTAGAAATAACTGAAAATTTGCTGCAGGCTATGTTTATACATTACCTTCTGTTAGTCTTGTTTCATGAAAGATACACTACCTCTTTTTTTTTTTTTTTTTGCCAAATATATGAAAAGAGCTAAAACTATCTTTTAAGAAAGCTTGCTTTGGCACTAGCAAGACAGGTGGACAGTTTAGTAGTAGTAGTGCTGGCTATTTAAGTAAGAGGACTGAAGTTTGGATCCTGGGAACCCATATACATGCTGATTGTGCAGCTTGCCTGTAATTAGTCTTTGAAGTTTCAACATTGTGGATTCCCAGTGCAAGCTGGCTAGTGAGACTAGCTGTATCTGTGAACTCTGGGTTAGATTGGGTAACCCTGCATCAAAGCATAAGGTGGAAGGGAGGTTGAAGAAAAGTCCCTGTGCTAACCCTGACCTCCATACGCCATATCTACATACACTTACACACATGAGAATACAAACACTTGAAAAAATGTTTATTCCTGTAGGGTGGGAGCATAAGTCAGAGACAGAATAAAAGATACAATTCCATGTTGAAAATAATCACAACTTTTTTTTTTTAGTAATGTAGGGAAATAGCTTTGCATTAAAACCATGTTTTGAGGAAAACATGCTTGATGTGTATAGGTAAACTCTAAACTCCTTTAAATTCTTGGACTAGTGAGATGGTAGTAGACACACAAGTTCCATCTCTGGAACCCATATAAAGAAGGTAAGAGAAAAATCAACCCCACAAAACTGTCTACTGGCCTCCCCCTGTACACAGTGGCATGTGTTCCCCACCCCCACAAGTAAATAAATACATTTAAAAATAATCTTAATATCTTTTCTAGCTATAAATCAGATAGAAGATTCATATCTAGAAAATACAAAGAACTAAAGAAACTAAATAGAAGTGAAGCAACCCAACCAGTAATGTGTTAATGAAATCTGTAGATTCTTATTAAAAGATGAAATGTATATGTTCAGTAAATGTAAAAACTGTGCAGCATCATTAGCCATCGGAAGAATGCAAATTCAAACCACATTAAGGACTGACAGGTCAGTACTTGCCTTGCAAACATGAAGAACTGAATTCAGTACCCAGAAAAAATAATTGAATGTGTTGGTCTCACTTGTAATCCCAGTGCTGAGAAGACAGATCCTGGCAGGTCTCTGGGCCTCTCTGACCAGCCAGCCTAGCCTACTAGATGAGTTCTAGACCATTACGAGAGATGCTGCCTAAAAAAAGAAGACATCTACAGTGAGGGCTATCCTATGGCCTCTACATGCACAAGAACACACAACAACAACAACAACAACAACAACAACAACAACACACACACACACACACACACACACACACACACACACACACACAGGCACAGGCATCATGTGTTTATGATGTGCTCATTTACCTCTCCGTAACATTCCTATATTGAGGTTCCATTTTATCCCAGTCGTAATGTCTGTCATTAAGAAACTGAGTAAATGTTGATGAGGATGTGGACAAAAGGAAGCCCCATACAGCGCTGGAGAGAAATGAATAGTCCAAGTGCTATGGAAATCAGTGTGACGACTCCTTAAAAATTAAACACAGATCTAGTGTATAGCCAAGCTCTACAACTCCTATGTGTCTACCAAATGATTCCAAGTGAACATGCCAGAGACTTGCAGAGGGATCTGATTGCAGCACTAGTTACTGTTAAGAAGTTATGGAACTAGCCAAGCTGTCTGTCTGCAGAGGACTGGATAAGGAGATGGTGCTATGGCTCACAATGGAAAATTTTTAGATATTAGAGAAGACAGGAATTATGTCATGTACAAGAAAATGGACTTAACTGGGGAGAAGTATACTGAGTGAATTACATCAGTCTCAGAAAGACAAAACTGCACATTTTCTGTCATTTGTGCATTCCAGATTTTATATAAATGCATACAATGATGGAGGTAAGATAGGAAAACAGACTAACAGGAGTGGAGAGAACTGAGAAGTGAAAACAGCAGGTTCTAGTGGGATCATGCTCCAAGTACATTAAATATGTACATAAAAGTAACTATGTGCATAAGAAAATACAAAAATTACCTTAAAAGCATTAGTTACTTCTTTTCCACCCTGTTTCAATCCAATACAATATTCAACATGATAATTATTCAGTCACTGGGTTGGTTAGTATAAATGTGAAACATACATATTTAACAAAATATTTAAATATTCTTAAAATATTCTGTATGTATCACTTTGATCCTGGTCAATATTCTTAAACATATATCTGTTGGTCTACTCCAGGAATCACAGCGGACAGAACTCCGGATTTATTGGCACATTGGTCAATAAGTTATTGAAGTTAATCTTCATTTAATGAATCATCAGCAAGGGAGATACGCAGATGACAAGTATTCAATTTTCAGAAATCTCTTTCCCAATCTGTCTGTCTCCTTTCTGTCTTCCTAATTATTGATTTAATGCATGAGCCCCTCCTCCCAAGCCTTTAGCCAGCACTCTTGAGAGTTCAGTCCTTTAGCGATGTTCTCATTAGAGTCAGTAATTCACCATGGCATAATGTATAGTGCCATGAATATCTATAAAGCTGCTCTTTCATGTTGTACATCCTGGGGTGCTCAAATAATTAATTTGACTAGCTTTACAGAACAATACCTTCTATTGTGAATGGTAAAAAATATACTATGCACAGAGGCAAATGTGCAGACGTGGCTGGGAGGACAGGCCCTGTAGGGGATCATCCCTGGAGTTTTTAATGTTGGAGTCAGGTAGTCAGGTCTTGGCTTTCTATAGAGCTATAAAGTGCACTTGTGATGTGGAAACAGTCAATGGCCAATTGATCAAAATACTTTCTCTGGGTGTTTTCTTCTAGTTAAGGATAAAAAATTCTTTAAGAAAGTTTGCTTGGTGGAATTAAAAACATTTCTTTGACATAAAGCATTCCAAAGATACAGTACAGAGGTGCAGGAAACAATACCATCTGTTCCTTACATCAATTCTGCGCAGCCAGGTTTTAAATAGATATTTGTATGAAAGTAAAATAGTTCTAATTAGTTTATGTGAAAGAGTCATTTGCTAATGGCCAATTTGGCTAACGAAAAAAGAAAGAAATGTGGGTATATTAATGCTTTAGTTATTGCAACATATAATGTTTAGTTATAACAACACAGACTCAAATTTAGATTATGTCACATGAGTAACAATTTAGATAAATAAGACAAGGACTTTTAAACGAAACAAGAACCTTTAAACTTGTATGCCATAATAAAGAGTGAGTGCTCCAGATTCAAGTCCACCTTCTATTAAAATCTGAGTAAGAGGCCTTGCATCATCCCTGCCTTTGTTTCCAGGCCTGTCAAATGGAGGTTAGCTCCTTCCAGTTGGGATGTTCTACATTGATTTCTATGATTATGGCTTAGCTTCCAATTAAAGAGTCACTCATCAACCAGGAGCAGAAAAGCAAGAAAGAAGATAGATGAGGAAGAAAAGAGGGAAGGAAAGAAGGGAATGAAGGGGAGAAAGAATGGGAGAGATGGAGGGAAGGAAGGGGAATGGGGGAATAAAGCTGGAGACACAGTAGCTATAGAATCTATAAATTTAGCCTCACATATAAGCAGAGAAAAAAAATCAATGTCACTCCAGAGAGCAAAGGTCTCTGGAAAGTACCAAAGGATCTCTGCCTTACTATACGGGGATCTGTCTTCCTGGGAACTTGAGCCAGCCTTGGAGGCACCTGGGGAATCTGAGACTGCTTTCTTTTCTAGAGGACTAAGTGTAACATCAAGCAGATTGAACGGTGTTTTCCCCCTCCTGATGCTCATTATGGAATAATGACTTTTTAAATTAATGATAAACTGATAAGAGATTATTAACATTTTTGCACATTTGTGTTCTAGTTATCCACTATTTCCTGCTGTGGTTGATATAAATATTGTATTTTGTAAACTGACCCAGTCCCATGTTTAATATGAAACCATAGGCAAAGAATCACATTTTTCTTACACATTATACTGTGCTTGTCACTGAAAGTCCTTTGTCCCCAAACATCTATTTCTGAGTGCTATTCCTAAGAACTCAATTGGTACAATTTTTAGACTTAATAAAACCCTGTTCCCACTGGCTTCCATTGCTGCTCTGTGCAAAATTCCCCACTGAGTATTTGATGAATATACTCCTTGGGGGACCCATTTTTTTGTGAGTGTGCTGGAGATCCACATGCCTTGTCAGGGGGAGGAAGATGATTTCCTCTGATAACACTCCCCTGGTACCTGAGTAACTTACCTGAGCCCTTTATTTGGCTGTTCTGTTCTGCTGGCACGGGGCCAGAACACTGAGGAAGAAAGGCTTGTGAGAACACTTTATTCCCTCTTGGGAAAAGTGAACATGACTCAATGTCAGGAAGGGAAATTTTTCATATAGATAAAGGAGAGGAACATCCGCCCACCCTTCTTAATGGCTTAAACACATTGAATAGTCCTTCTCTGAGTTCTGTTTTCTTGGGAGCTTGAATTATTTCAGAAAACTCTGATTTCTTGAAACAAGATCAGGCCCTGCTTTTTTTAAAAAATGAAAATACTGTTTTCCATTTCCCTGAAGATAAACAGGGTGAGGAGGATTAAAAAGAAGGGGGTCCATCCAATGAGATGCAGATTGGAGCAAGTGAGGGTAGTGTCTGAAAAAAAAAAGGCCCAAGAGTGAACAAACTGAGCTCTTGAAGTTGAGGAGCAAAGGGAGGAATGGCGATTACTAAATTGGTCTGATAACGTGACTGATTTATCAATAGATGCACATCTATTGCATAGAACCTTGCCTCTAAACCTTCACATAGATCATATATCCTGATTTGGAAGGTGATAGGTGATGACAAAAGTTGGTCCAATCCTTGCTGATCATTGCTGCCTTTGTTCAATCCAAATATCTCTGGAAAGAGTAGGGATTGTTCTATTTTATGTTTGAAAAACAACTCCGCCTCAAAGTTCTGGGACTGTGCTCAATACCATTATAGATACTCAATAAATATTCATGAATTATCAAAGATAGGCATCTATTGGTTCTAATGCAATAATTTATATAGACCCCAGGGAAGGCCCTGGCCATCATATCAGAGGAAATATCTGATTTCTTTATGTTCTCTGTAATTGTCTTAGTCAAGGTTTCTATTCCTGTACAAACATCATGACCATGAAGCAAGTTGGGGAGGAAAGGGTTTATTGAGCTTACTTCCACATTGCTGTTTATCACAAAGGAAGTCTGGACTGGAACTCAGGCAGGTCAGAAAGCAGGAGCTGATGCAGAGGCCATGGAGAGATGTTTCTTACTGGCGTGCTTCCCTTGGCTTGCTCAGCCTGCTCTCTTACAGAACTCAAGACTTCCAGCCCAGGGATGGCACCACCCACAAGGGGCTCTACCTCCTTGATCACTAATTGAGAAAATGCCCCACAGTTGGGTCTCATGGAGGCACTTCCCCAACTGAAGCTCCCTTCTCTGTGATAACTCCAGCCTGTGTCAAGTTGACACACAAAACCAGCCAGTACAGTAATAAAGACAAGTTTTTGATAATCAAAGCACAGAAAATTACATTTGCCTTCTACTTTTCCCCAGTCTGTGGTTATCCTGTTAGTGAAGGGTGAGTAATGTTTCATGATGTGGGGTGTCAGAGCCTGCAGTAGCCATTCATCACATTTCTATTCCTTAACAATTCAAGTAATATAAATGGACTAACCTTCGAGTTTGTTGCTGACTTATTTCATTTGACACAATGTCTTCATGGTTCGTCCATGTTGAGCATGTGTCAGAATCTTCTTTCTATTTAAGGTTGAATAATATTTCACTGTACATGTATGTGATTTCCTGCTTACCTTCATCCATGAATATGAATTTTGAGGAACATGTAGATTTGCTTTATAGAATCCCCCAAAAGATTTTTGTGCCTTAGTCTCTAGAAACTATGAATGTTGTATTTTATTATATTTTATGTTGTATAGCAAAATAAAATAATAAGACTTTACAGACAGGATTAACTTAAGGTGGAGGGATTATCCTGAATATGTTTTATTCTGGCTTTTCCAGATAGGTCTTCAATGTGTATGTATGTGTTTGCATGCATGAGCAAGATTAATCTCATTAGTAACCAGTCTGAATGTCTCACTTCAAAGAGAACCATTATGTATCTGATAATCTTAGGTAATATAAGCAAGATTTTTAGAAAATGTATGTACAAAGTATCATTTCTGTTGGCATTTCCTCCAGGCTCTGTCCAACAGTTACCTGGCAAACGGCTGTTTGGTCCCTCCTCGCTCTCTCTGCCCCCCTTCTCTGTCTGACCCTGTTCTCTCCCTGACCCTTTTCTCCCCATCCCCTTCTCCTCTCCGCCGTCCATGTGTCCCTTGTTGGCTTCTTCCCCCTCCTCCTCCCCTCCCAGTCCTTCGCTGTCTCTACTTCCTTCCCAACTCCCCCTCCCATGCCCTAAATAAACTCTATTCTACACTAAACCGGGTGGTACAGCAGTGGGGTAGAAAGGCATGGGCCTGCTGAGGTACCCCTCCCACCTCACTATACCTGGCTCTACAAAATATATCCTGTTTTTTTTTTTTTTTTTTTTTTTAATAAAACACAACAGATTCCATCTTGTTTAACTAACACTAATTTCTTTTTTTCAGCTAATGTCATCCCTGTGGGGTCTTGGGATGCTCTTGCTTTCCTGGTATCTGGGACTTTCTGGTTGCTACCCCCAGTTCCCCATCCCCCATGTGTATGGCTTTAAGAATCTGCTGATAAAGTATGCATTGCTTTTCTTCCCTTTTCAAAGTAAAAAGCTCTAGGGAGAGTCCTTTCCACCCCAATCTTTGAACTTTGGTCTCAGATCATCTCCTGGAATAGTATCTGGGTCTCAATATGCTATCTTGCAGCTTCAAACAGACAGTATAAACAATTTTGACTGCGATAGTAAAGTTGAAAGTGTACAATAAATAATTTAGTTAATTTATGAGATGGTTCAGAAGAGACACAGTAGACATTTTTTCTTTAATATAACAAGGTTGTAGCAGAGGGCTGAGGGCATCCGCATAGCTCCCCATTTGGAATACTGTTAATTAAGTCTATTAAGCACTGGAATGGACTAAGGAGGCTCAGCTCGTCTTTATAGAGCACAGAGGTATAAAATTTCCTTCAGATATTCGAGTGATTTCTCCCCAAAACATGTATAATTTCCTCTTTCTTAGAAGTTTGAATAAAACTACCATTTAAGGCTGCTTTTGGAGCAGTGGATGCCAGTTACTTAAAATGACAATGAGTATGTTTTGTATTGTTTTAGGATACAGTCACATATACCCCAGGTTGGCCTTGAGCTTGATATGTCGCTGAGGATAACCTTGAACTTCTCTGATTCTTCTGTTGCAAACTCTTGAGTGCTAAGTTTGTAGGAGTGTGTTATGCTGGGATTAACCTCTGGGCTTCAAATGTGCTCAGCAAGCACCCTACTAACTCAATTACATTTTTAGCTTCAAATCTATCATTTTTGAAGCTTAAAAGTTCTTGAGTAACTTTAGATGTTAATAAATTAGCTCTTAATCAGTTAGTAAACACACATCTGTTGGGCAGTTACTAAACAAAATGTATTTACCTTCCATAAGGAATATCACCTAATGAGGGACATGAGCATTTGTATAGATATTTTAAAAATTGTATGGGGCCCACTGATCAACTTACCAAGTTCTAAACCCCAAGTCATACAGATGATCCTGGTTAACTTCAGTGGGTCTCTTCACAAAACAAATAAAATGGAAAAAAGAAAAACTCAAAACTCTTGAACATGGTAAGGAGACTTGTAGGGGAATGGGGCATTATGAGGGGAGGGAGGGAAATTAGAGGGAAGAATGACAATAATTAGAATGCATATTGTGTCTGAATGAAATTGTCAAAAAACTAACTCAATAAAACTTAAAGAGTACTCACTTACAATTCATTGGCTCACAGTCACAGGATTTTCCATGTCTAATTACATTAGTGCAGAGGAAGCCCATGATTGGACAGGAAAAGGGATGTGCTCCAAAGAGTTGCAGAGACGGGGGAGGGGGGGTGTCTCAGGAAAGAAGGAGGAGAGCCAAGATGGAGGCAGACATGAACCAGTGTGACTTAAACTAGCCACAGGTAGTTATGATATCATAATGCTAAAATAATTGGGATAAAGCTTTTATCATTATCAGTTCGTTCTGAAATTATTGTATTGGCATCTTATAAATTGAGAATTTATTGATACATAAATATGATTGGTTAATTATAAGTTTCAAGAGTTTTGATTTACTTGGTTGATGGGTGGTGTGGAGGCTGACCGTGGAGTGGACAATTGCGTGGAGATGGTAGTAGAGAAGGAAACTTGGGAGCTCCAGCTCCACTAGAGAGTTGGCTGGCAAAGAGAATAGGCCGGCCCCACCAGAGAGAACACAGAGTTGAGATCACCCGGCTGGAGCCATGTGATCTGTTGATTACTGGTGGTAGCATGGGAAGCCAGCCAGTATTTTTTAATATTTCCTGCAACAGCTCACTTATTTCCTTGCTCATTCAACATTGTAGACATTGGAAGTAAAACAAAATCCAGGCCTGATTCTTCTCCTTATGAGCTTAAAATTCATGTATGCCCCCCTGTGTGTGTACACATGTGTGTGTGACTCTCTGTGCACACTTGATTGTGTGACTGTGTATACAATTGTGTACGTATGTGTGTGTGTGTGTGTATTCAGTGGTGTCTTTGTTGAAGTATGAAATGTGAAAGAGGAAGTAGAGTGAAGTGGCTTGGTAGAATGGGCCAAAAACATATTTCAATGGGCCTTGAGGGAGACACATTTCAGGAGCTCACATACCAGCACAACTTTGAGTGCTTTTAAGTCAGAGAAGGATATATTTTGGCATATGGTTCCAGAAGAAGAGAGTCCATCATCATGGGGAAGGTATGCCATGCAATGTGACAGGAATAGAAAGCTTATTAATCATATTTTCACTTACACACAGGAAGCGGAGAGAGAAACAATGAAGAGTGAGACCATAAACCTCAAACCCTCCACCCACAGTGATGTCTTTCCTCAATAAGACTCTACCTCCCAAAGGTCTAATAACTTCCCCACAGAGTACTAAAATAAATTATGAGCTTAGGAGCAATTTATAAACACTGATACAAGGCTATCAAACATGCAACAAGTTCCTGCACTCAACTTCTCTGATGTTGTTTGATCCAAAAATGGGTGACACCCTTCCTAACCATCCTTTACACCATTGGTAGCTGTCACTGGATAGATGGATTTGACCAAAACCTCTCTGAGATGGAATATCTCAGCATCATAAAGACACCTGGAAGCTTAACAACTATATTTTATTTTATATACAATTGGTAGGTTATCAGTTTTGGAATAACTGGTAATACAAATTAGAAGTTAGGTAATGTTATCTTGAAAGCTTTAAGCCCCAGACCTCCATAAGTCTGTTTCCACCATACACTATTGATGGAGATAATGAAGACTCTTTGGGATTTGTTTCCCTCTTCTCCCCTTGTCAACAGATGTCTCCTAAGGATCAGACCACCACCTTTCTTCCAAGCACTGGATTGAATTAGATGAACTCACCAGGTTTTATTGTTAAGTAATTTTGGACCTCAACATTTTAATCTGGTTCAGCCCAATGGTACTGGCATGTCTGCAGACTACACTCCCCTTCCAGCTTCAGGCTAAACTCTTCTATACTGCTTCCTTTCACAGCACCTCTGATGATGTAGAAGGCATTTTTTCAGAAAGTCCTTACCATTGACTTAACTCCTTCTTGGATCAATTAAAGTCATTTAATTGTCTTTTCTAGAAGCATTGTTGAAAAGGACAGGTCATCACTGCTTGTCTCAATCCCCTCTTCATCCTGAGGACTGGAATGAAGTGTCCAGTCAAGCTCCATTATCCAGCTAACCACTTGCTCTCCCACAGATATCTGTTTCCTTTCAATATGATGATGCTGTTGGCAAGGGGAGAAGAGGGAAATGAACTCCAAGGAGCACTGAATTTTCCTGACTCAAAGCAAAGAGTTGGAATAAAGCAAAACGTTTCTAGTGCTCTGTAGATCTTCCTTTGGTGTAGGCTCTGGAAAGAGGTATGTGTGTATACATCTGGATGAGCATCTGGGTATACATGTGTATATGCCTGTTCTTGTATATATACTCAGGTGTGAGGCTATGGGAATATAGGATTCAAGTGTGTATGTGTTTAGCTGTATGTGTATGTCTGCATATTTGCATGTAGTCAAGTGTGAGACAATGGAGATGTATATATATATATATATATATATATATATATATATATACGTGTGTACATGTTTGTGTGTGTTACACATGTGTATATATGTGTGTGTATTTGTGTGTGTGTGTGTGTGTACATGTACTCAAGTATGAAACAACGGGAATATAGAAGGATATATTACCAAAGAAGAACTCAGCATATATATCTTTGAAAATCATTCCATTCTATGAGTGGAATAGGAAAAAGATACCCACATATATGTACACACACACACACACACACACACACACACAGACACGCACATGCACACGCACATGCACACATACACATACATACACAGTTGAAATGTGTAATCCTTTATTTATAGTGAGCCTTTGCCTTGAGAAAACATTTATTTCTTTTCCTACCCTATACAGAGACTTACACTCAGGGTCTAGAGCGTGCTAAGGAACTCATTGAACACAAACTGCCAGATAAACTCTTGAACTTATCCAATAGAATATGTATACAAAAATCTCCAGAGCAGCTTCCGTGTACCTTTCTCAATAGGTACATAAAAAGTATTTGATACAATACAACCCCTTTTATTTAAAAATATCCAATGACCTAGGAATAGAAGCAGTCACAGAATCTCAAAATAGTGAACATGATGTAGAAATTGATACACAATGGTCAAAGGCTGAGAACTTATTCTCCAAGATCAGGAACAAAACAAGGATGTCTGCTCTCACCATTGCTATTTAGTACAGTACTGAGACTTCTAGCCAAAGCAGTTACAGAAAGAGAGAGGAGAGAGTAAGTAGAGAAGGAAGAAGAAGAAGATAAGAAATGGGAGGATGGATGAAAGGAGAGAGAGGGAAGGAAGGAATACACTGGAGGAAGAAAGAAATGAAGGGGCAAGAGGAGAAAGAGGCAGCATTTAAAATGAAAAGAATTAAGTGAGCTAACGCCTATCTAGATTCCATCTTCTGTGTAGGAACACACATACACACACACACACACACACACACATGTGCAAGTACACATGCACACATGCACATATGCCCATATGCACACACACCAGGCAAACAAACCATTTAAAATAGTGAATTCAGCAAGAGAACACAGGTAAACAGGTAGAAGCCTTCAAAGAGGAAACACAAAAAATCTCTTAAAGAATTATAGCAAAATACAACAAGACAGGTGAGGAAACTGAACAAAATCATCCATGATCTAAAAATGGAAATAGAAAAAATAAAGAAATCACAAAGGAAGGCAACCCTGGATATAGAAAACCTTGGAAAGAGATCAGGAGTCATAGATGAAAACATCACCAACAGAATACAAGAATTAGAAGAGATAATATCAGATGCAGAAGATAACATAGGAAACATTGACACAACTGTCAAAGGAAATGCAAAATGCAAAAAGTTCCTAATCCAAAACATCTAGGAAATCCAAAACACAATGAAAAGACCAAGCCTAAGGATAATAGATATAGAGGAGAAAGAAGATTCCTAACTTAAAGGGCTAGTGAATATCTTCAACAAAATTACTGAAGAAAACTTCCCTAACCTAAAGAAAGAGATGCCCATGAACATACAAGAAGTCTACAGAACTCCAAATAGTTTTGAACAGAAAAGAAATTCCTCCTGTCACATAATAGTCAAGACACCAAATACACAAAACAAAGAAAGAATATTAAAAGCAGTAAGGAAAAAAAGGTCAAGTAACATAAAGGCAGACCTATCAGAATTACACCAGACTTCTTACCAGGGACTATGAAATCTAGAAGATTCTCATAAAGACCCTCAGAGAACACAAATATCATACAGACCCTCAGAGAACACAAATGCCAGCCCAGACTACTATACCAAACAAAAACTCGCAATTACTATAGAAGGAGAAACCAAGGTATTCCATGACAAAACCAAACTTATACAGTATCTTTCCACAAATCCAGCCCTACAAAGGATAATAGATGGAAAACACCAACACAAAGAGGGAAACTATACCCTAGAAAAAGCAAGAAAGTAAATTTCTTTCAACAAACCTAATAGAAGATAATCATACAAACATAATAACAGGCAGGAAGTAACAATCACTATTTCTTAATATCTCTTAACATCAATGGAATCAATTTCCTAATAAAAAGACATAGACTAACAGATTGGATACATAAACAGGACCAAGCATTTATGCTGCATATAGGAAACGTATCTCAGTGTCAAAGACAGATACTACCTCAGAGTAAAGGGCTGGAAAACCATTGTCCAAGCAAATGGTCCCAAGAAACAAGCTGGATTTGCCATTCTAAAATTGAATAAAATCGACTTTCACCCTAAAGTTATCAAAAAATATAAGGAAGGAAACTTCATACTGGTCAAAGGAAAAATCCACCAAGATGAACTTTCAATTGTGAACATCTATGCTCCAAATGCAAGGGCACCCATATTCATAAAAGAAACTTTACTGAAGCTTAAAGCACACATTGCCCCTTACACAATAATAGTGGCAGACTTCAACACCCCACTCTCATCAGTGGACAGATCATGGAAATGCAAACTAAAAGAGACAGTGAATCTAACAGAAGTTATTGACCAAATGGATTTAACAGATATCTATAGAACATTTCATCCTAAAATTAAAGAATATACCTTCTTCTCAGCACCTCATGGTACCTTCTCCAAAACTGACCATATAATTGGTCACAAAAGAGGCCTCAACAGATATAAGAAAATTGAAATAATCCCATGCCCATGTTTTTAATAAACAGGCTAAAAAAACTTTGTCAAGTTTTACTTAGGAAATTAAGGATTTCTTTCTTTTCCAAACAACAGAAACCAAGTATTCTCAAATGAATGTTTCCTAAATAAGTCATTAGTAGGTAAAAATAATATTTGCATTTCAGCGTTTCTCTCTCTCTCTCTCTCTCTCTCTCTCTCTCTCTGTGTGTGTGTGTGTGTGTGTATGTGTGTGTGTGTGTGTGTGTGTGTGTGTGTGTGTGTGTTAATGCTACTCAAATCACCTAGCCACAGCAAGTGAGTTCCTTACTACCTGCCCTGATGTTCTGGATTCTTGAACAAAAGACACATATATAAGCAGCCTTGTATTTAATATCCCTTAAACATCTCGGCGACTGGGCCACTCCCAAACTTGTACATTACTAACTCCTCCCTTCCAATACTCCTGAGTTATTACTTACTAAAATCTATATTCCATTTTCACTACACTAGACCCAAATGTGGGCAGCGTTTGTGCCCACTGGGGTTGCTGTTCCCTGGTTGGTATGCTCTCTCTTCTGCAGCTCTTAAGCATGGATTTTATTCCTTTCCCAGCATGGCAATTCTAAATCCTCTTCTTCTTCCCCTTGCCCATGAATCCTAAAGTCCTGGCTCTGTC
The DNA here is from genome assembly GCA_019843815.1 of Montemys delectorum. Taxonomy (NCBI): domain Eukaryota; kingdom Metazoa; phylum Chordata; class Mammalia; order Rodentia; family Muridae; genus Montemys; species Montemys delectorum. The sequence goes on along the minus strand of JADRCD010211494.1, from coordinate 12,633 downwards.
TTACTGCCCAACTATTGGCTGCAGGAAACTTTAATGTCCAATTAGAACTCACTGGGAGCAGGAACCCTGTTAACCTGCCAGATAGTGTGCCACATGGAAGGCGAGAATCTACTATTAATTTTTATTTAGAAGTTCTCAGATGGTATATATACACACACAAATGACATAAGTCTAAGAGGAGGGAAGAATTGATTTCTCAGCCAAGTCACATGGCTACAGTGCACAAGAACTAGAACAAAGGAACAAGGCCACCACCAGAGAGAGCTTAAGCCAAGAGGCTGGGAACTCCTGCTGTGCAAACAGGCTGCCTGCTTCCCTGAATGCTAGGAGGGAGGCAATAATAAACAAACAGTAAAGCTGCCTGACTTCAGTCAGCAAAATAGCAAAGGATAGATTTTTTAAATTCTAATTTAACTGTTTTAAAGAATAGTAGCATAACAGTAATTGCTTAAATGTTCTTAAACATTTAAACATGAGGAGATACTAAGCTCTTCAGAAGAGAGAAGTTAGGGGAGAGTGATACAGTAAGCAGAAGGGAATTTAATTAAAGTAAAATACAGGGAAATAGAAATATTGAATAATTTGATCTTCATAAATAAGATTAAAGGTAGATGGTAGGAAGCCTAGCCTATTTCAAATAGAAATTTAGGCCTTGAGAATTATATAAAGAGAGAGCTTGGAAATAGGCTTATACAGTAAGCAGAAGAGAATTTAAGTTAACATTATATAAATAATTTAGTCCTTGGTCTCATGAAGGTTAGGTAGGGGATAGCAAATGCACTATCTCATTAGTTAATATTAGTTTAGATTGCTTTATTTGCTTTGAGTTGTTTTAACTATCAAAGTGAGCATGATTATGAGTTTGATGATTATATTCAAATTCCTCTGGGAGAGAGGTCAAGCTAAACATTTAATGATTTCCAGTTACTGGACCAAGGACATGTTATTTTTGGAGATAGGCTCTGTGTTTGTGTTGACAGGAAAGGAGAAAGGGCTTTGGACCCCATTCAGAGTCATATGCATTGTGTGACCTTAGAGAAGAATGTAAGATGGTTGCTGAAGACCTTGCCAAGAATGTACACTCCTTTCCTGGAATGTCCCGGCAATACAAACTTTACGTCCCAATCGCAGGGCAGAGCAGGTTCAGATAACGACCAAAAATGTTTCAGTTCTCCCTTCTGGTGATTAAGACCACACCTTGCCTGGGGACACAAATGCAGAGAAAGGGCAGTGCCGGCCTCAAATGGGTGTAAACCAATTCGTGCTGTTACCAAAGTCTACCCTCAATAACTGTATAAAAACTGTGTGCTTGGAATGTTAGGGGTCACCTCTGCCTCGATTGCAGGATGGCCCCAGTGTGCTGAATCAATAAACCTCATGCTTGTTGCATCGATCTCCATCTCTGTGAGTGGGATATCCTGGATGGAAGGCTCTTTGGGTCTTACAGCATCAGCTATGATGGGGGAAACTCCCTGAAGAACTAGAAAAGTTTTAGAAAGTCAAACAGGACAGATAAATATTCATAGTGCCATCCTTCACATGGCATAAATGAAGATTTATTACAATTGTTTATTGATAAAATTAACTCTTAAAAGAGACAGCTATCTTTTACCCACTCAAACATGGAGCAAAATTTCATCCTTTACTGATCTGTGTACCCTAAACAATTCATACGAATATCTTAATGGTACTAAAATTTTGGTTGTGAGATTCATATAATACAGAATGTACAGCTTTGGTGAGATTCATCCTGGATGACTAAGGATGTTGAACATTTATTTAAGTGCTTCCCAGCCATTCAAGATTCCTTGGTTGAAAATTCTGTATTTATCTTTGTACTCTACTTTTAATAGGATTATTCTGGTTCTCTGAAGTCTACCTTCTTGAGTTCTTTGTATATTTTGGATATTAGCTCTCTAAGAGATGTAGGGTTAGTAAATATCTTTTCCCAATCTGTTGCTATTTTGTACTATTGATAGTGTCCTTTGTTTTACAGAACAATATATATATATATACATATATATATGTATATATACATACATATATATATGTATATGTACATACATATATATATATATGTTTTTTTTTTCAAGACGGGTTTCTCTATGTAGCCCTGGCTGTCCTGAAAATCACGTTGTAGACCAGGCTAGTCTCGAACTCAGAAATCTGCCTGCCTCTGCCTCCCAAGTGCTGGGATTAAAGGTATGTGCCACTACTGCCCAGCAATAATTTTTTTCTAGTTCCATCCATTTGCCTGAGAATTTCATGAAGTCGTTGTTTTTAATCACTGTGTAGTACTCCATTGTATATATGTACCACATGTTCTGTATCTATTCTTCTGTTGAGAGTCATCTGGACTGTTTCCAGCTTCTGGCTATTCTAAATAAGGCTGCTATGAACATAGTGGTGCATATGTCCTTGTTATATGTTGGAGCATCTTTTGGGTATATGCTTAGGAGTGGTATAGCTAGGTCCTCAGGTTGAACTATTTCCACTTTTCTCAGGAACCAACCAACTGATCTCTGAAGTGGTTTTACTTATTTTATGTATGTGAGTATACAGTGTCACTCACTTCAGACACACCAGAAGAGGGCATAAGATCCCATTACAGATGATTGTGAGCCACCATGTGGTTGTTGGAAATTGAATTCAGGACTTCTGTAAGAGTAGTCAGTGCTTGTAACCACTGAGCCATCTCTCCAGCCCAGAATTATAACTTTAAGTTAGGAATGATGGTTGCCAGGCAGTGGTGACGCACACCTTTAATCTCAGTACTTGGGAGGCCGAGGCAGGCAGATTTCTGAATTCGAGTCCAGTCTGTCTACAGAGTGAGTTCTAGAACAGCCAGGGCTATATGGAAAAACAAGTCTTGAAACTCCTCCCCCCACCAAAAAAAAAGTTAGGAATGATGGTACTTTATCTAATTGACAAATATGATGGACTAGATGTTAGTTGTATATCATACTTCATAATTTATATGATTGTTATGGTTCTGCTCAATACATGTCTGAGAGAGGAGTCTTTTTTTTTTTTAAATTGGACAGAAAAGGTGAGATGTAGGGGGATGGTTCTGATGCTCTGATCTGTGTTTACTGATGCTGAATGTTCTTGCCTCCAACTGGCTTTTGATCTATCAATAAAGACGTCAGTGGCCAATGGCTGTGCAGAAAAAAAAAAGGTGGGACTTACAGGTTCCTGCAGGCTAGGGAGTGGAAGAGAATAGGGAGAAGAAGAGAGAGATGAAGAGAGACGCAGTAGCAGAGGACATAAAGCCAACCAACCAAGTGAGTTATTCCTGCCTGAACTTCCTTCTTTGTCATGCCCTAATGTCAGACTCCTGCCTGAAGCCCACTTCCTTGTCCTTGGCCAATGTCAGATTCCTGCCAAGCGACCCCTCAAAGGCTTTCCATATCTACCCCTTCTTTATTTCATAAACAAGACTGTGCCTGTCTTAGGAGTTCTGATAAGAATGCCTTCCTCATCCATGGTAGAATAAGCATTATCAAAAGCAATGCCATTCTGTCTCGGGCTCTGTGCAGAACTTACCTGTTATCCTTGGCTGCCAGCCTTTTAAATTAATAACTCTGTCTGCGGGGACATTTTTAGTTTCAAGCCCTGTACTTTGGCTGCCAACATGTTGATGTTGTTAAAGGTAAGCTTCAACATGATGGGCAGAAATAAAAGTATTCCCAGGATAAGAAGGGCTAGCATGATCAAGCCATATATGCCATTCTTGAAGCTTGACCAAGGTGGAAATACTGATCTCAGGTCATGGATAATTTTACCAGCAATATCAGCAGGATCAAAGCTCAGCAGAGCAGCATTCTTTAAATTCATTATCTCAGTAAAAACATCAGCTAAAACATCCAGAGAGGTGTTGGAATTATGCCAAATACCTTGCAAATGTCTTTGAACTTTTTTTCAACTATAGTGACGGTTATTATAAACTTTAGAAGTAACACAAATCCATTGGTATTTGGCATGGCACTCAAGATGGCTTTTAGACTCTGACTCTCCTCTCCAATAATTTGAATAGTATCATAAAGAGCATCAATTCATTGTTCCAAATGTCTATCTAAATTCTCTTGAATACTCAGAACATTAGTACCATTTTTGGGGGGGGCTAAATGATTAACAAAAGTAGTTGTCTTAACTTCTTGTGTCAAAGCAATTGCAGAGGCAGTGGTGCTAGCTATTAATGTAATTAAAGCTGCTATAACAGCAATAATCAAGCCCACTACCCTCTTGCTTCTACTTAAAGTCTGAGTCACTTCTTCCAGTACCTACAAGCTTTTTTCAGAATACCAAGGGCCTGTAACATTCATAAGCAATAAAACAAAATCTGGTTGGTAGACCACCATAACAGACATGCCAGTTTTCAACACACTAATGCAATTACAATGTGTTCATTCAATACAACTTATATTAAATGCAGCAGAAGAAACAAAAGTAATTTTAACATGACCAATTAATAAAAGATTAGGAGCCTTAACACATGCAGTAACACTTGTCTGAAAACCAGATGCTGTCCCAATTTTGTCTATAGCCAGTGTAACTTCATAGAGAGCTGCAGCTAATTTCCACATATGCCATTGGAAATGGCCTTCTTCTGATTGCCAAAGGCCTATGGACATCTCCTTTTGCCCAATGTTTGACTGATTCAATAATTCACATTTTCTTGGAAACATTAAACCACATTGGGGGTTGATTAAAACATTCTTTCCAACTAATAACTTTGTTAAATACCTGTTCCACATTCTCTGTGGGTACAGATCCACAAGGTCGTAGCTCATGAGGATCAGGGACAAATCCCTTATAATGTTTAGGCATGCCTATCTCTATGATTTGAGTTTGTAAAACCTTTTTCTTCCATGTTTGAGGAAACACTGAAATACACTCATCATTTGTACTATTCTTCACCAAACAAACAGGGATCCCATCACCGAATGCATTGAAAGTCACAGTCTTATTATAAATTGACTCGCCTGTCCAGGGAGAGTAATCCAAGAAATTGAGTATTATGCTGGTCACAAGACTCTCCTATCTGGACCATCTGCTGGATGTATCAGTGGCGGGTCAGGAACATAGTCCCAGTGGACTTCACCATGTGCAGAATTCGTCATCATCAGTAAGGAAATCCATAGGAAGAGAATCAGCAAGAACGTGGGATTGTTCTGCTTGTCGTACCAACCTTTCCGGCAACCACCAAGCCCCATTATCTTCCTGTGAAAAAACACAAATGTGACCTTGTCCCCATATGAGTACAGGGTCATGCCATTGGCCTTTGATAGGATCCTTCCACTTCACTGAAGCATACGTAATGGAAGTGTGAGGATGCCAAAAACACGCTCAGCTGCTGAACATCCATGAACATCCAAATTTTAAAAATTTTAAATAAAAAAGAGCATGATTTATATAGTTTTGTGATGTACAGGGGTATAACTCCCCTTTTTTATTTTATGAAGATACTGTTTTAAAGTTCCATGTGCCTGTTTCACGATGCCTTGTCCTTGAGGATTATAAGCAATCCCAGTAATATGGGTAATATTAAATTGTTGACAAAAAGTCTCAAATGCTCGACTGCAATAGCTAGTTCCATTATCTGTTTTAATCTGATTGGGAACACCCAGTATAGAAAAACAACCTAGACAATCACTAATTATATTTTTAGTTGCTTCTCTTGCTAAAGCAGTTGCAACTAGAAAGCCTGAAAAGGTGTCAATAGTCACATGTACATATTTTAATTTTCCAAAATCAGGAATACGAGTAACATCCATTTGGCATAATTGATTAGGTATAAGTCCTTGAGGATCAACACCATTGTGTGTTACAGGTAGAAACTGAGGACCCTGAGGACACGTCTTTACAATTTGATGCGCACATTCTCTAGACATACAAAATTGTTGTCTTATGCTATTACTATTTTTTTTATGTAAAGAATGAGATTATTTGACTAATTGTTTCTGTGTAAGGCCTACAACCTCCCTGATATACAAATCTGCTGTGGCATTGCCCTCACTAAGGGGTCCTGGCAATCTAGTGTGAGCTCTTAAATGACCTACAAAATAAGGAACTGTCCATTCTTTTAAATTGAGTTGTATTTGCATAAATAATTGCAAAATTTGAGAATTAGCAGTGTCTAAAGAGGGAACAGTTTCAAGTAAATGTAAACCATGAGCTGTATATTGACTATCAGTATACAAATTAAAAGCTTGATTTTTCAACATTTCAAAAACAGCAGCTACAGCACGTAGTTCAATTATTTGTGCTGAAGCAGGGGGAAACAAGAGAATGAACAGGTGGTCCAATCATATATACTGCCTTCCTACTAGATGAGACATCTGTAAATACAGTGCATTAGTGCATGCCATGGCATATGTGTAGAGCTGAGAACAGTATCAGGGAGTTTGTTTTCTCTTTCCATGTGTGGGTCCTGGGTCAGATTCTATGGGATCTGACTGAGATTGTCCAGTTTTGCAGCAAGGGCCTTTCATCATTTGTCTATCATATCAGCCCCAAGGATTAAATTCTTATCTATCAATGTCTCATCCCAATTTTGTTTCCTCTCTTCCCTGCTCACTTTGCTTTCTTTTCCTTCATTCTCCCTAGTTTTCTTTTTTTTTTTTTGTTGTTGTTGTTGTTTGTTTGCTTGGTTTTTTTAGGTTGACAGAGTATTTTGTTTGTTATCTTCAAATGTGTGTGTCACTACACTCTGCTCTCAACTGTCCCCTGTCACCCTCTCCCATGGCACCGCTTTCCCTCCACTTCATTGTTTTTCTTCCCATAGTTAATCCCTCCACTTCACTGTTTTTCTTCCCATAGTTAATCCCTCCTTCTGCATCTCTTATATGCAATATATTACTATCCCAATTCCAGCCTTCTTTTAATATCTCTTACAGGCTGGAGAGATGGCTCAATAGTTAAGAGCACTGACTGCTCTTCCAGAGGTCCTGAGTTCAATTCCCAGCAACCACATGGTGGCTCACAACCATCTGTAATGAGATCTGATACCCAATTCTGGTGTGTTTAAAGACAGTAACAGTGTATTCACATATATAAAATAAATAAAATATTTTAAAAATAGGTCTCTTCCTCCCCTATCATGATCCTCTTTCTAGTTTCATAAACTACAAACACATTGTAGACACACACACACACACACACACACATACACACACACACACACACCCATCACACTCATACAATTTTAAGTTCCACACAGGAGAGATAACATGCAACAACATTCTTTCTGAGTCTGACATATTTTGTTTAATATAATGATTTCTGGTTGTGTCCATTTTCTGTATATATCATAATTTCATTTTTCTTTATGGAAGAATAAAAATACATCATGTGCATATGGCTTAGTTTTTTTATCCATTCCTTGATTGATGGACATCTAGGGTAATTCCAGTTCTTAGTTATTGTGACTAGTGTAGTAATAAACGTGAACATAGTATCTCTGTGTCCTGTTGACTTAGTGTCCTTCACAATTAAGAGTGATACAGCTGAAGCACACGGTAGCATTTCAGCGTTTAAGAAATCTCCATAGTGATTTCCCAAGTGACTACAAAAACTTACGTTCTCCCAGCAGAAAAATAAGTGTACAGTTTCCTTCCCATATTTTCAAGCATTTTTTGCCAGTTTTTCTTTAGGATAAGGCCAGAGGAGATGTAGAATACTAACACAATTTTAATTGACCTTTTATATTTCTTCCTTTGACAATTGTCTATTCAGGTCACAAGTTCACACATGTATTGGACAATTTGGTTTTCCGATGTTAATTTTCACTGCTTCCCTATTACACCCTGTACCCTGAACATCTATCTTTTGTGCAGGTGACACAGACAACCCCTCACTCCCCCCATTTTTCAGACTGTCCCTTACTCTGGTGATGTTTCCTTTGCTATGTAGAAGTTTCTTAATTTCATGTAGTCACATTTGTCAGGTTTGAGGATTATTTCCTATGCTACTGGAGTCTTGCTCTGAAAGTCCCTGGCTTTGCCTATGACTTGAGGTGTTTTACCTGTGTTTTTCTTTAGCAGTTTCAAAGTGTCAGGTCTCACACAAAGGTCTTTGATCTATTTTAAATTGATTTTTGTGCAGTCAACCCAATTTCTAATAATTTTTTGCTCTTGAATAGGAACATGAAAGATTGTACACTTGGTCCCCCAAATTAAATTTAATCTAATTTTAAAATAACTATGCTGACTAGCTATCGCTTTTATCTTAAAAATAAGATCAAATTGCTTATCTTGAAAATGATCAATGAAAAATACCATCGAGAAAGTATACAGGAAATGTGATTATAATAATAAAGGAATTACATTGAAAGTTACCAACAAATGTCTACAGTAAGACTGTGACATTGTTTTTAGATGAATGTAAATCCCTGAGTGGAACCGAAGGCCTAAAACCCTTTTGTGTGAGTATTTAATGTATTCAATGTACATAACAGAACATTTAAAGTGAAAGACAGGTTTAAACAACAGAGTCTATGAATGGACAACATTTTGGGGAAATAAACCATTAGCTCTAGTTCACAGTTGAGTTGAGTCAAAATAAGTTCCAAGTGGTCTAATGGATTTGCCATCCAAGCCCTATAAATTCCAGGAAGAGAAGAATCTGTTCACAACATTGATGCAAAGATGCTCTCCTTTAATCTATTGCCAAAGCCTGGTTGTATAAAAAGAGGATGAATAGCTTGACCTAACAGGGAAAACTTGTAAATAGGAAGAGGCCAAATATAAAGGTGGAAGTCAAGAGATGAACTGAAAGATGTAAAATGGCTTAGTGTCCATAACAAATTGAAGAGATCAAAGCATGGTCTTGAAGTCAGTCTGCATTCTCAGAGTCCTTGGTTTTGAGAAGGGCATCTTAGTTTCTCTTATGGCTTAATCTGAAATCCTTCAGCCCCTGTATTTCCTGGACTCTTCTGTCAATTGAATTTCAAATTAATAATTCATCTTGAAATTGTGAACGTGGCAGCGTCATCTGTGGAGCTCAGGCAGGTTACGAAATCGCACTCCAGCGAACATTAAGTGCTCCTGTGGTACCTGTCAGACTGAAAGTGTGCCATCTCAGAGGGCAGACCCTTGCTGTTGGTGTCTTTTGAGTACTTGAGATGTGGCTATGTGATTGAGTGTTTGGAATTTTAATGATTTTAAACTTTCAATCATTTTAAATAAGAATGATGCAGCATATTATATTTTTCTCTTACAAACAAGTTCACTGTTTTATTAAAACTGCATTTTACTTTATCTGGAGAAAATTCATCAATTCCATTGAGATCTATTGTAAATATAAATTACAGAATGTATTTTAAAGACTTAGTATGAGGAAATGATTTGTATGCTGATGATACGCCGAAATAATAAAATATACTTAGCTAAACAAAATGTTAATTTAAAATATCTCTTTGGGCTAACAAGAAGGCTGGGCAGGAGAAAGTGCTTGCTGCACACAGCTAATATTCTGAGTTTAATTCCAGACCCACAGTGAAAGGAAAGAACTGACTCCCCCAAATTGTTCTCTGACCTCCACATAGATTCTATAGCATATCGCATACACAAGCACATGCACACACTTGCACACGTTCATGTGTGCACACATGCACACACATACACACAGACCAATAACAAGTATAATAATTTAAAAATCGCTTTAAACATTTGTTTCCTAATTTTAGATTTATCATGCAATACTTTGAACTCATGTAAACAGGCTTCTTCCATATAATTCTTAACAATTTTAATTGCCCATATATGGTAAAGTTACTGTATAAGTGAAGTTGGTTTACTTTTTTTAAAAAAAATGCTTTTTTTTTTTACTAGAAATTTTAAGAAATTTTAAAGATTTTTGTGTCATATTCTGTAGGTCTGTATTAGATTGAGCACTTCTTTCTTTATTTTTTAGAATAAACTTCCTGGATGCTAAAATGTCCATATAGTCTTATAAATTTCTTTATATTTTTTAAACTTAAAACATCTTTATTACAATCTCGAATCTTTATGTGTTCCTATGAGATACATGAGCTCCGTGATGAAAAAATTTGCACAACACTGAAAATGTGAAAATAAAATCCTTGAAAAATGTCTGTATACGTCTCAAGAGAGTCTCATCTTACAATTGAACATCAACAACCATTTTGCGTAATGTCGATAAGTTGTAATGGTATTTGTTGTGGTCCAGTGATTATTTGGTGATTTCTGCTTGAACAGACAGTAAGTCAGTAGCAACACACTAGGAATGTGAGCCAATGATTCATAGATGGCAGCTGTGCTAATGGTCAGTAGACATGGCTGTGCCAATGGTCAGTAGATAGTGGCTGCCAAAGTTTCCCCATTAGACTGTTAGTCTACCTTCACTTTGCTGAAACAAGAGTTTTCATACTACCAGATTCCTGAAAACAATATGCAGAATGGTCACAGAACTACAAATACTCTGCTCTCAGAGGGGAATGTTGTAAATATTCTGCGCTCCCCATGAGCTCTGTAGCTCTACAAGCACCTACATGTGTCTTTCTTATTTCCCAGTTTGCGTGGCACTTCTCTGTTATGCTGCACTCATTGATCTTTTGTAAAGGCTTTTCTTGAGCATTTGATAGAAGGAAGTTCTGGATTTTTTGTGATGACCTTGCCTAGCATTTACTGTATTTCCATCCTAGTTTCTGGACTTGAGTCATCCATCCTATAGCTATGGTACAGGGTCTTCTCCCATCTTATCCTGCTGGGCTTCATCACAGCCTTTCTGCATCTCAACTCACTCCTCTACCAGCTTCTCCATTCCCCTGCTGGTCCCTGTGTAAGGACATGCTGAGTCCTCAGGGGTTTCCCTCTGAAACCTAGGCAGTTGTCTACTTGTCAAGACACCTTTTTACACCTCTAGCAGCATCATGCACAAAGCATTCTGCTTGGTGTGTCCCCACAGAAGAGCAAACAAGAAGTAATGAGCAACACTGTAGCTCAGCTGTACCCTCTCTCCATGCTTATTTTTACTTCTCAACAGTTGCTAGGTCAAATGCTAGAGAAAGGATGCTGGGACCCCTGTGTCCCACTTCCTCCCTTCTTTTTCCTTCTCTCACCCTACCCCATCCTCCTCTTACGTCTGGGCAGTGGGTTGGCGTTCCCTTTTTGTGTTATTTCCTTTATGACACAACTCTTGGAATACATTTAGGGGATGGGAAGATAAAAATTTATGTACAAATAGAATTAAATATACTTTAATACATTTTTCAGTGTTTTTAGGTGTGTGATATCTTATTTTGAGATTGTGTGTCCAACTCAGTAGTATTTTATAACCTCTCCACTGCATGAGGTCATAGCTAGCCTAAGGAGTCACACCTTTTCTCTCCAGTGTAGAATGCTACCTATCCAGCTTACCTAAATGGGCTATCTGCTCCTACAAATACAACCATATTAAGCTCATTCTCCCTTTCTAAATAGAAACTAAAATTTCCAGCCAAATATGCTTCCATTTGTCTTTCACTCTTTGTTCTCAGGACTTTCTTTTTTTAGTGAAAAAGACCAAAGCACATAGATTAGATGGACATAGTGAGTCACGATTAAATTGTAACCTCCCATATCAGGTCCTAATTCTTGTGACTCTCTTAGCTTATAGACATACAGAAACATGTCTATCTGAATTTGTTTGAAGTTTTCCAACCCTCCAAAAGCTAATTTTATGACTTAGCATCCCTACAAATACCAATATTAAAAAAAAAAACCTTTCAGTGTTTCTCAAAATATTAAAACACATTTTAGATAAACCATATATTATTTATACTTAACATCAGTGTAAAACTAGTATATAGATTGAAACAACACACTAGTAGAATTCAGAGTATATACATTCAATTATGCTAAAATTAGCTCCAGATCTATAATCATAAAAAATTTAGTACAAATTTTTAAAGCTTGCTATTATTGTATATGTGCCCTTCAGCAGCTCATTTTATTTTGCTAGAATTCAATTATTCCCCTCTAGAAAATGCAGAGTTAATAAATATTAACTTTTCTTTCATGATCTTAGATAAAATTCTGATTCTGAAACCTACATAGGGAAAATAGACACATAGGCTGAGAAAAACAGACCAGGAAAAATCTCCACCATTTTTGATGGTGCCCTGGTATGTTTCCTGCCAAACCAACAAGGAGTATGGACTGTCTGGCAGAGTCGCCAGGACAAAGGATTAAAGGAAGAAAAGAAGATCCAGATGTTTCCATTTGGGATAATTGAATTTTCAAGCACATCTAATTCAGATGAGCTGTAGCCATGAGCACCTTAACCAAGGACATAGAAGTGAGTCTTGCAATTTGACAGAAGTTGCCTGCTACCCCTTCATATTGGGTACTCTCATGGATATTCTCCTTCCACATGCCTGCGATGACATGCCATAAGTCAGGGGGAAGGAGAGCCCTCATCAAAAAGCACATTAAAATGGCCAGAGGGCCCCCTCCCCGCCCATGGATGCACAGTAGAATTTATTGCATGCCTAAAGAGGACTGTTTTAAGTGAGATGAGAAAGACTAGAAAGCATAAGGATAATAGCACCACAGAACGTTCTTGATCTAGTTGAAGAAAACATATGCACAATAAATTTTAAAAGCTTCTATGGCCTTTAAAAATGTCCTA
>JADRCD010211493.1:0-21301 GCA_019843815.1 Montemys delectorum | reverse complement strand
TGTGTGAGTGTGTGAATCAAAGGTGTGTGTGTGAGAGTGTGGAATATGACTGTGAGTTATACATGGGTGTGAATGTGATTGTGCTGGTACGTGTGGCTGTAGATGTGTGAATTGTGTAAGTATATGAATGTTGGGCTAGTAGTGAATGGACATGAGTATGTGAATGTGTGCAGTGTATAATGTAAGTGTTCACAGGTGTGACTATGAGAGTATACAAACAACCTTCTTCTGGCCCAGGAAGCAGGGGTTAAATCTCTCCTCCCTCAAATAGCTAGGACCAGTCTCTGGGTGATGGGCAGAGAATCAGTGCAGAAAGCCCTGTCCCTCTCCCTCACCAAGCCTATACTGCTTAGTGACCTCTCATCAAGAGGAGGAGCCTGATGCCTTTTGAAAGTGCAAGGGGAGCACAGAGCAGGAGGGGATGCCCACTTATCCTCCATTTTCACCTCAAGGAACAAGCCCAGAACAGAGAGGACATTGCCTCCCTGGGCAGATGTGTTCCCTGTGGGGCTTAGCAGGGCTCTGTACCCTACTTGCAAACAGAGTGAAGCATCACAACATCCTAGCAAACCAACACCCCAGCTATCCAGAAACCCAAACTTCTTCAAATGCCAGCATCCCCAGCCTCCTGAATATGCCTAGGATCTCAGCATCCCTGTCCTAATTTTCAGCATCCTTAGCATCTCAGTGTCTGCAGCATCCCTAACATCCACCATGCCACCACACAACATCCCTGACACCCTGTATCCCCAGTACCCTAACGCCTGGCATCCCAGCCTCCTGAGTACCTGGGGTGCCTCCACCACTGCAAACTTCTCAGAATCACCAGGAAATGGTCCATATGACTTATGCCACCTGTATTTCCACCTGGGTCTTTCTTCATTGATCAAACTTGTCCCTTTCATCTCTGCTTTGTCTGTTCCCCTTTACAAAGGAATGTGCTCAAACAGGACACAGAAACTGTCTACTGCTCCTCCATTTCCAGTGTGGCCCATCATCCTCCTGGGCCAGCCAGGTAACATTTGGGGCATCAGTTAAACATGGTATCACATAAGGAATCATTTTAGTACTGTGCAAGCATATGTATAGATTTTATGGAAGTGCTAAAAACTGTGTTCATTATTTAGCTGACATTTAGATTTTACTTGGCTTCCTGTGTTTTCATTTGATAGCATGCAACTGTCATCCGGTGCCTCTCTTCTCATCTCTGTACCCTACAGTCACAGTACAATTCAGGTGGCATGTGCACATCTAGTTTATTCTTGTTCACGGAAGGGGCAGTACATCGCAACCTGTTTCCCTCACTTTCTCCCATTTAAGTGCCATCCATTCACTCGGGGCCATGTAGCAGCTACAGCCACTGCAGCTATGACCACTGCAGCCTGGGGCTCCTGAGCCTCAGCATGGAGACACACTGAGCCACATGTGCGTCACAGGATGGTGAATGGAATTAGTTTTCAGGAACATTGTCTTCCCACCTGGGTTATAGCAACCCCAAATGTTTGTAGACTTGCATCTTTTGGGGTGGAACTGTAATAGAGACCCTCAGCTTGTCTCCATATCTCTCATCTATTTTTTTTAAAACACGTGTTATTGGTTTTTGAGAGTTTTACATCATGCAACCCAGTCTGCCTTATCTTCCTGTCCCCTCATATCCACTCTTCACTTTTACAGCCTCCCACCTAAAATAAAACACACACACACACACACACACACACACACACACATACACACATGTACACACATACATCACATACACACACATACATACACACATACACACACATACACACACACACATGTACACACACACATGCACAAACACAACAACAACAAAAGCATAGAGGATATCTCATCATGGAAGCTGTAATGTGTCACTGTGTATTCCACAGTACATCCTTCTGTCCACACATCTCCACTCACAAATGTTCATTGCAGTGAGTCCTTGGTCCTATTCAAGACTTTTGGCTTCTGTTACACCATCTATATTGGTTTGTCATCGGGACTCCTTCTGGTTGTTGTGTAGTTGCCCTGTGTCATGGAGATCCTGCAGCTTTGGAACTGGCTTGTTCATTCATCTCAACCATTCACAGATGCTATAGATGTTGGACGGGGCCCATTCAGAGGCCTGGATGTGGACCTGCATGATGGCTGAGCTGGTCAGCCTGCCTGTTCTCCCTTATCTGCCCACCAGGGCAAGCTCCCCAACATTGCTCTAGCCATGTCATCTAATGCCACCATCAGCAGGGTCAATTCTCCTGCTTTCATGCCATCAGGACCCCCTCACCTGTACCCATGCTCCAGAGCCAGCTCTACTGTGCTGCCCAAGCAAGTTCGGGGCCCACTCTCCCAAGTGCTGCAGCCTGTGAGGGGCTAGGCCAGCTCTTCTGCTCTTCCGCTGTTGGGGCTGGCTCACCCTTGCCTGGGCAATCAGGGTCAGCTCCACTGTGTTGCCCAGGGCTAAGGCTCTCGCTTTCATGAACCCAGGGCTAGTCTACCAGCTACTGCAGGTGGCAAGGGGGTAGGGAGTGGGCATCATCCCCACACCCATGTTTCCTCACTCCAGACTAGTGGTAGGGCCAGCTCTCCTATGCTTTCATCATTCAGGTAGCTCACCTGATGCCCCCCCCCCCGGGTCCATAAAACAGGGCCAGCTCTATTGTGCTGTCCAGATGAGAGTCAGGGCCCACTCAGCAAAGGACAGGGACAGCTCACTCATTCTCAAGACCCCAGAGCCAGTTACCCCAAATGATTCAGGTGGTGAATGGAGCTGGAGAACATCACCCCTACGGCCATACCAAATCATGGCAGACAAATGATGGAGCCAGCTCTTCCACACTCCTGCCCTCAGGTCTGGCTCACTTGTGTCCCCAGGTCAGCCGTGCTGTGTTGTCCAGGTGAGGTGCAGGGCCTGCTCTCCAGAATGCTGCATCTTGTGAGGGGTAGGGTGAGTTTTCCCAAGCTCATGACACTATGGGCAGTTTTCCTGACTGCCTGAGGTAATTGGGGCGGGGGCATCACCTCTGTAGCCATACCACCCCAAGGCAGAAAAGTGGCAGGGTCAGCTCCCCCACACTCATGCCCTTGGGGCTGGCTCACCCACACCCCACTCACCTCCAGCTCCACTGTGCTGCCTGGGCAAGGCACAGGGCCCACTCTTCCAAGTGCTATAGATATATCTGTTGAGACTGAGCTCCACAACTCTGCATTTCAATTGGGTGTGGTTTCTGTAATGACCGGGTCTGTTGCAAAGAGAAGTTTTCTTGATGAAGAGCGAGGACCACACTTACTTGTGGGTATAGTGACACTGACACGTATTTAGAGTGTAGATAGGGACTGTGCTGGTTTAGTAAGGTAGTGGTTATAGGTTCTCATCTAAGATCCATGACTTTACTAACCCTGGCTAGTTAGTGAGGTTTCCAGTACCAGTCCAATTTGAGATCTGTTGGCAACCATCATGGCATGCATGTACCCTTAGGGTTATCATGGCCTGCTGGTTGTCATTGTGGTTCATAGACATCATAGCTGGGTAGGATGTTATTGCTTCCCTCCTTTGGAAGCTAGCATGGTGTGTGTTGTGGTGGTTTGAATAGGTACGCTCCCCATAGGCTCACGTGTTTGAATGCTTGGCCCACAGGGAATGGCACTATTAGGAGGTGTGGCCTTGTTGGAGGAAGTGTGTCACTGAGGAGGCGGGCTTTGAGACCTCGTGTGCTCAAGTGAGGCTTAGTGTAGCAGTCTCCTGTTGCTTGTGGCTCAAGGTGTAGAACTCTCAGCAACTTCTCTAGCACTATGTCTACCTGCATGCCACCTTGCTTCCTGCCATGATAATGGATTAAACCTCTGCAACTGTAAGCCAATCCCAATTAAATGTTTTCCCTTAGAAGAGTTGTGTGGTCATGGTGTTTCTTCAAGACAATAAAACCCTTACTAAGAAATGTAGGCCCTGTACTGAAAGTGCATGGTGTCTTCAGTAACAAGAAATCTCCTTCTGGTCTCTTTTCCTGGTCTCCTATCTATTTCAGGGAGTAAAATATTTTCCCCTTCCCTCTTAGGATTAGTATCTTGGGCCCTGGGATTAAACCAACAAACAACACAGTAACAGGATACAAATGTTATTTGATGTCAATATTTTAATTTTTTGGTATGTAAGGGTCTCCAGAGAAGGAAAGGAAACACAGGAGGCATAGAAGACTGAGGAAAGAGGTTCTGGGGAATAAGTACATAGAAGGAGAAGGTTATTTCAAATAGCTTATTGCTTGCAATCAGCTGTCTGCTGTGCACCAGGGTGAGACACGAGTGGGTGGGGCTTTCCCTACACCATTTCCCCAGGTTCCTTTTGTGCACCCTAATCCTCTAGACAAAGAATCACACTTTGATCTTGTCTGTCTGTCTGTCTGTCTGTCAAGGAGTTTGCACTGGAGTTGTAGTATCACTGGGGCCTATGCATCTAAAAGTTTGTCAACATGGCCTACCTGCCCCCTATCCCCAATGATGTATTGATTTCTGTTTCCTCTGACAAGGAACAACGTGGCTCTTTTCTCACACCCAGTCTACACAGGTTGCTGTCAAATTCACTGCATTTCACTAGTGTGATGGGGAATGTGTTTTCTCCCCGAGAAAACCAATCCCAGCATGTCTCTGTGTGTGTTGGCTGTTTCTCTTTTCTGTCAGGTGGTCACTGTGTTCTTCAATTATTTCCATTAGGCTCCTGGCAAGTTTAGGTGACTGTCAGGAACATTAGATGCTAAGGAAATCACCACTTTGTGATATTAATTCAAAGTATGTTTCATGCTTTGTTGTTATTTTTCTTTGATTTTTTGCTTACTTGGATTTGTGTCAGCCAGAATTTTTAAAATTAAATGGAGTTCATCTGGCTGTTTCTATCTCCCCAGGAAGAACTGCCTGATTTCAACCCTCCAGGCAAACTCCTTCAGCCCTCCCTCAGGGAGTTTAGGTCACTGACAAACCAGTTGATTTGAGGGAGAGGAACAAGCCAAGGCCCTCTTCCACACATGCTGACCTTGTGCGTGTCTGCTCTGCTTTTTTCCCAGGGTCTCTGTGCAAGGCTTACACACCCTGCCATGCTGTAGTGTGCCCTGATTTTTTCTCAGATTTCTGTGTGGGGCCCACCCACTCTGTCTTGTGTATTCTGGTTTGGTTTCTTCCTGCATCTCTGTGTGGGGCTCACACACACTGATTTGTTGTTCCCATCTCCAATATGTTTCTGCATCTGCTGTGCCAGGCTGAGCTTGTCCTGTCTCTGTTCTTAGCATCTTTCAAGCCTGTATTTGCAAGTTTATGTAAATGCTGAGTCATCTGGTCTAGTTAAAATATACCTATAGAAAGCATAGAACTGAAAACATTCCATGACATTTCTTTAGGATGTTGAGTATTCCGGTGTAGACTGAATGACACCCCTTAGCTTGGACACTCTGGCTCCAGGACCATGTGGTATTCTGTTTGCCCTTCTTCCATGTAGTTGGTTAAGGCTTCACTTGATACGTAAGATCATTCCACCATTTCTCCTCTTTTGAAATTTCACCACTATCGAAACGTGCTGTTTCTCTCTGTGCTGCTGTGCTGGGTTCAGAGGCCATGACTGTGTTCCTGGAGGTTTCCTGGATTTTAATAGATGGGGCTGCTGCTTTTCAGGCTCATGTGGCACAGGTGTGTGTGTGTGTGTTTGTGTGTGTGTGTGTGTGTGTGTGTGTGTGTGCGCGTGCGCATGCGCACGCGCGCACATATATGAAGCATGCACATCTATGTGTGTAAGCATGAGTGTGTGTGGCTGGGGCTGTGGGGGTCATCTTCAAAGTAGTCCCTTTGCCCTGGGGAAGCAGGCAAGATAGCAAGGCAGTGTCTGTGCAGGTCCCTTGAGGCTGCACCCTACTCTAATCATGGGGAGCAAGGGTGATGCCAGTGGAACTCTGTTCCACCTCCCTTTGCTTCCCCTGGCTCCTTACTGGAGCCTGCTTCCTGCAGAGAACATATATAAATTTGTTTATAACCCACCAGTTTGGTTCCATGTCAAAAGATACTGTGTGAAAGCTACAGGGAAAGGATAGGATACAGCTGTGGCCAAGAGGGAACAGCAAGCAGGGGGCTGGAGGAGGGGGAGCTTTCATTAACGCAGGGAGGTAGGTCAACCCTTCAGGGTCTCCTTACCCTTCAAAACACTTTGATTAGGTTTGTGAAGCATGTGCAGGGTTTTTTGAAGCATGAATGGGAGATGGGGTTGATATCTAACAGATACTCAGAAAATAGACCCCAGTAAGTTAGGGTATTTTTCTTGCCTCTCTGGTCTTGCCTCTTGGGCTTCTGACCATAGAGACTCCAGTGGCTTGTCTTCATGCTTAGCGTGTTCTTGGTGACCAAGAATCAGGAAGAAAGCACCCTGACCAACTAACATGCACCTCTGCAGGCCATTCTGGGAGGCGTGGACCTTATGCAATTCCTGTGCAGCCAGCACAGGACCTCTTCCCCTCACACACAGCCTGGGAACTGAGGGCACTTCCTGTTCTCCTAACATCAAACACAGCAGGCACCTAACTAAAGGCAGACTCAGTTAGTTAGCTGTGATGAGAGACACTGATCTGAGAGGAACATGTCACAATTTTACATTCTGCCCCCTCCCACAAGCTAGAAGAGACTAAAGTGGGATGTGGGTCATAGTTTCGCTGTCTGTTGACAGGCAAGCAAAGGCCATGCTGAGCTTTTGTGCTTTAGACGGGGACTCTTGGACACTTAGCTGCCATCAGGCTCAACAGGGGCCCTTGGAAAGTGATGGAGAAGATCCTGTGGCATTCACACCCCTGAACCCCAGAGACTATGGAGGGAGGTCTTAAGGACTTCTTTTGTGTACCTTCTGGGAGGTAACCACAACTGGGAACATGGGGAGGAGGGCAAGGTGCCAAGCTGTCCCAGTAAGACTGGCCGAGGGTGCTATTGAACGCACAGCCTTGAGAAGGGCCAGGCTGATATTGGAGCTTATGCATCCCAGGCTAGAGGCTGCCCTGGCTATATCTCTGACATCATGGAACTGGGACTGGAAATATACAGCTGCTCTAATGGTGGTGGACAATTAATCCCTTCAGAGAAGCACCCTATGCAAGTTGGACTTAACCACTCCCCTTGCTCTTACTTTAGAAGACAATCACTTCTTTGTGTGTCTTGGATCCTCAGTTCTCAGAGAAATCTTGTACCTCTGAATCTTCTAGTTATCTGACAAAGGTATGCTAACATTGCCCATCCCTCCATACACAAGCATCTCACTGCCACATTATCTCCGAGGTCTACCCAAGCTTGCCTGGTGAGATTAGGGGTCACTGGCCTCGTGGAAAGGGGGACTCTTATGGAACTAAGGGTGTTCCTCCAAGTAATCATGGTTAAGCGTGCATTAACAACCACGAAGACTTGGAGCATCCTATGGGGATAGATCATGCCTCCCTCGGGACTCTGGAGTGTACAGGGTGCACCTGGATGTGGCAAGGTGAATACGTGACTACTAAGATGGCCTTGGAGCTGCTGCTGGATCCCCCGCAGACTGAAGTGGAGAATCAGGCAGGTAGTGGAAGGGGCTGTGTAGCCTTAGGATCAACCATGCCAGGATGGGCATTGAGGGGTCAGAGAGGCAAGGACTACAAGCCCTGATCTACAGAGAGGCCTCTGGAGGTGGTAGCCAGGTTGTCATGACCCTCTGAGAACACATTTGTAGACATTAGTGACTAGGGCTCCTGGCTAAGTTAGCCGAGGCTCTAAGGGCCCTGGTGCTGCCTCTCTACCCCAACCCTTGTGGGCTGCGTTCACTCAAATTCCCTGAAGGAGTCCAGATGTGGGTAGATACTATGAGGATGGCATGGGTCTCTTTGACAACATGCCTACAGTGGTCATGTCGCATGCTCTTGCTGCCCAATCGGATGAAGCTGTCTGAGAGGCTTGCTTCTGGAAAGATGCTTCTCATTGGCTTGGAGATACAGGTTCCCATCCCAGCGAGTGATCCCATCAGTGACCCCAGCCTCTCATCTCAGGCAAGGTCTGGATCAGTTAGGTTCTCAGAAGTGTAAATCAAGGAGATCCCCTTCCTGAAGGGTAGGAGGATTTGTCCCTTTGGTAGGGGCACTGTCCCTTGGTCTAGAGTACCACCATTGTATCCCCTCAAGACCAGGCCAAGTGAAGCAGGTATTTCTAATGTTATGGTGTCTGAGTCAGAACCTCCCTGCTCAGTGATAATGTGGTCAAGTGAAGCCATGTTCTGACCCAAACCCAGGAGGGAGCAGGTTATGTATAATCGGACTTTAGGCTCAATGCCTATGTGTGTCCTATAGCATCTACGTTTCACACAAGGCTGCTAAATGGGTTCAAGGGGACATGAACAGAAGGTGCCTGGAAGTTGGAGGTGGAGTCAGGTGGAAGATGGAAACAGAGCTCCTATCACATAGTTCTCACAGGTCCTGTCACATGGATACCCTCATTCTTAGTAGAACTGCCATTTAGTCATCCAGCCTGGGGTCCCTGCCTTTTCTCATGGGCAGTAAGGAGCACACTGTGTTTCTGCTCCCTGAATTACTAACATCACTAGTGTTAATATCACTGCCTCCTGCTGCAGGGAAGAGTCAGGTCTGTGCTCCTGGTCCTGAGGGAGATGTCTTTCCAAGGGAACTCTGCTTCCTTGTACAGGTCTGAAGGCCTGGAGCCTAAGCCACACTCCTCGGGACACCACAAGTGCCCTCTTAAAGTCCTTACTCATGAGTTATGAGTTCAGACTTGAGTCTACCAGGGACATTATCTGTACATACAAGTAAAAATAAAGCCTGCCAGAACCCTGTGCTGCCCAGAAGATGGGGAGAAGTGTCAGGGGGACCCTAGTGTCTTGGATCTAGGACCTTTATGTTTAAGCCTTTAAAAGGGGTAGGGAAGATAACTTTGTTAGTGATACCAGCAAACGTCTTGGAAAATTTGAAAATGTTTTGACTGAGGTTGGCTTTAGTTACATTTCTAAGGGCTTGAACAAAAATGAAATGAAAACACGCCAGAAATGTCATACTTTCTGCCCAAACCAAATCCGAGGCCTTAACAACCGTTTCCAGACAAAGCTCCCCATGCTTGGCCATGGCCTGAGAGGCCTTCCACACTGTATTGTCCCTTCTTCTGAATATATTAGGGTATATGCGAGAGAGTACGTGGAAGAATGCCTATGCAAGCGTAGGTACATCAGTGAGTTTTGTGTATGAGTATGCATGTGGTGTATGTGTATGTGCGTGAGCATGTGTGCACAAATTTGAGCCTGTGAGTATGAGCATACAAGTTTGTGAATGTGTGGGTGTTGGGCATATATGAGTGTATGTAACTGTGTATGTGTGTGTGATGGTCTGTTTCTGTGCCCTCCCTTTTCTCCCCGGGGGCTGTTGGCCACCAGCCTGATGGGAGTAAGGGAGCTGAGGCAGAGAGCAGGGTTCAGATAGAATGACCTCAGTAGACTGCTGCAGCAAGACAAGTCTATTGTTTCAGGGATAGGGTATATAAGGGCTTTTGGTGGGGGTGCAGGTGGAAAGGGTTAATTGGTCATGGCATCAAGCCAGCAGGAAGGGCCAATTGGTTATAGCACAGCACCTAATTATCATGTGGGCAGGAAGCCAGAGTGTGATGTGTGTCCTGAGTTACCCAGCCTTGCACAGAGCTCTATACAAGGACATTTTTTTCAGACAAAGCCAGCCAAGACCCAGCCACCTGTGCTCAGGGACACTCTCCAGACAAAGACAGACAGAGACAGGGAGCCCCACTAAGAAAGGGAGCATCCCCATTTTGATCGCATCTGGTCATGGGGGGACTACTACCTTAATAGCAAGGTTCCCCATCAAGTTTCAGTTGTCACCTTGATGCAATCTAGAACCCCAGGGAAGTGAATCTTAGTGAGGAATTGTCTAGAATAGGTTAGCTTCAAGGCATATGTGCAGGGGATATCTCGATTATATGAATTCAGATGGGTGCTGTCCACTGTGGATGGCACCATTCCCTAGGAAGGAGATCCTGAGCTATTAAAGACTGGAGAAAGTGAACTGAACACCAGCGAGTGTGTATTGCTTTCTGCTCTTGACTATCAGTGGGGCACGGCTAGCAACTAGCGTTCCAAGTACCTGCCTTTGACTACCCGACAATGATAGACCGTAACCTGACATGGTGAGCCAAGGTAACCCTTTCTTCTTCAAATTGGCTTTGTCAACAGCAGAGGAAACCAAGACAGTGAACGTGGATGTGGGGCGTACATGTGTATGCAAGTACATACCTGCATGTGTATGAATATACTAGTCTACTTAAGTGTGTGAAGGGGTGCACGTAAGCATGTGGGCATAACACATGCATGAGTGAGTGTATGTACATGAGTGTGCGTGTACAAAGGTGGGTTGGGGGAGTATGATTATTGAGCATGTGTGAGTGGGTGAGGTGAGAGTGTTTGTGTGCATGTGTGTGTTTAGATACATGTGAAGCCTCCATTTCTTTATAGACACACAAGGCAGATACTCTGGGTTCCCACCCTTTTAGTTAATGTGACTAGAGCTGGCCCTGTCACAGACAAGTGCCTGGCACACCGCTTCAAAGCCAGGTGAGAACAGAATGTGTTGGCAAGGGACTTCTGAGGAGCCGACACCAGTCCTCTGGAAAGTACCTTGGGCAGTACTGGGGGCGTGCCGTGAATGTTAATCTCTCTCCAGTGAACTGGAAACTGGAAGTGGCTCCTGTGTTAACTTTAAACAATGATATCAAGAAGTCTTGGGGAGAAGGTGTCTCCCTAGCAGCCTTATTATCGTAATCTGGGAGAACCTTTCACTATTTGCTGAAATATTCATGGAAGTATGAAAATTTAAACATTAGTAATTTGTTCTGTATTCATTATTTATTAAGCTTATTTTTTTCTTTTGGCGAGGCACTCCTGATCTTTCCCAAGAAAACAATGGGCAAAAAGAACAGGCCTGGTATCTCGAGCCTCTGAAATTAAAATTTAAATGATCTCCCTGTCCAAAGTGAAAACGAAATAAAGCTGTTTACAAATGCAGCCGGGTCGGAAGTAGAAAGGAGTAGAGCTCCTGGTTCCTCATTTCATGAATGTAAATTTCATCCTGATAACTCCCAGGGTTGAGTCTGGGGCTAATTGGCACCTGGGAGTGTACCTTCACTTCCCAGGGGACCTCCAAAGCCTGCTAATTGCTCATCTCTTTCTGCTGCACTGGTAGAATGCAAGCAGGGAGAGCCTGCTCTGCCACCTCCAGAGAACACAAGGAAGCCTCTCGTAGATGGGTGGGCAATGGCCCTGGGGCTGCTGACCAAGGACCTCACTGGCCCAACTGAACCAGCTGCATTGGAGAGCAGTGCAGGGACAGGATTTCCATAGGGACTCCTGGTACAGACTCCATCATCAGGAAGAAGGGGCCATGGGAACCTATGGGCTCTGAGCTGTGGCAGCCATGGCAGAGTTGGAGAGCTGAAATCAGCACACATTTATTGCCTCCAGTTTGGGTTCCTAAAACCTAAAATTGCAGCTACATCGCTGCAACACTCCAGGAAAGGTGGCCCCTCCCTGGATGCCTCAGTCTTTGTTCCATCTTCCAGGGTGTCTGTCTGGGTTTCCCATGCCTCTCACAGGCCATTCCATCTAGGGCCAATCCTACATGCAAGCTGCTCTAGCCTGAGCCCCTTTCTGAATAGGTCACAGCACAGGACAGGAACCGGAATCTCAGATCCACCTCCTGCAGCAGAGTACAGTTCGACGCCCCAACAATCACATGCTTGGAAAAGTGGGCTTTGGAATTTCTAAGGGCTTTATCTAGGCTTCATCTCAAGATTCTGATCTCAAGATTCTGATAAAAAGGAGACCTGACTGTTAGAGGATAAGAAACATAGCCAAGGTGGTGGTGTGAAGAGGTCTCCAGTGACTTTAAAACAATTTAGGCTTGCAGTCACATGCAAGAGAAGGCAGAGGAGCCACCTGTCCCAGCCTTCGAAGGACCATGCAGCCTCAGGAACTGATTGTCCATGACTATTCTGCTGAGTTCACGTTGAAGATACTCCTCACAACAGAGTCTGGAAGAGTTCTAGCTTCAGGTTCTGCAAGCAATGAATGTGTGTGCATGTGCGTGCGTGCGTGCGTGCGTGTGTGCATGTGTGTGTGTGTGTGTGTGTGTGTGTGTGTGTGTGTGTGTGTGTGCGTATGTGTGTGTGTGTGTGTTTGAGATCAGGCTGGTAATGAAATACACTATCCTAATTTGTTGCTAACTACATTATTGCTGCATTCCCCAAAAAGGACATAATTTTTTATAACCAAGCTACGGTTATCAAAATCGGAAATTAAATCCAGAAAAAAATAACCGATGCAAAGACATTCAGTTGCTGCCAGTCGTCGGAACATCCTTCACTTTCTCCCTACATTCTGAGTCTCCTCGAGGATCATGTGACCTGTTTTATCTTCATATCCCTAATCTGAGCTGACATTCAGATTTTCCATTTCATTTCATCGTAGTTTGGGTTAAGTTCTGCTTCTCAAGGAATATTCCAAATTCATTTTATGGTATAAGAATTTTTAATTTTTCTACAAAGTAATTTATTTTATTTTTGATTTCCCTTGATTGTACTCATCTTCTTAAATAATTAAATTTAATCAGATGGCTCAGCAGTTAAAATCACCGGCTGTTTTTTTCCAGAGGACCTAAGTTGGAGACATTTGCTCTCAACTGTCTGTAACTTCAGTTCCAAAGGGTCCAATGCTTTTTTTTAAAGATTTTATTTTTTATTTTGTTTTATGTGTATGAGTACACTGTAGCTGTACAAATGGCCATGAGTTATCATGTGTGTGGCTGCTGGGAATTGAACTCAGGACCTCTGCCGGCCTCACTCGCTCTGGTGTAATTTACTGTAGCTGTCTTCAGACGCACCAGAAGAGGGCATCTGATCTCATTACAGGTGGTTGTGAGCCACCATGTGGTTGCTGGGATCCGAACTCAGGACCTTTGTAAGAGCAGTCTGTGCTCTTACCCGCTGAGCCATCTCATCAGCCCCCGGGTCCAATGCTTTTTATCTGGTCTCCACAGGCATCAGACATGCATGTAGTACTCAGGCATACATGCAGGCAAAATACTCATGCATAAACAAAAAATAAATAAATTTGGGGGCCCGAGGATAGCTCAGTGGGTAAGGGCACTTGTTGTTCAGCCTGGCTATTTAAGTTTGATCTCTGGAATCCACACATGGAAGAAGAGAGTCAATGCCCACAGGTTGTGTTCTGACCTCTACATATGTATAAGCGTAAGTGTGAAAAAAAATAGAAATTAAAAGGTCAATTAAATTAAATTTGAATTGTTCTAGTTTCCTTTATCTCTGATTCCTGTATTGTTGAGTGCTATTCTTATTTTCAGTAATTCCTTAATTCTATTCAGAATGTACTCCTAGGAGAATATAAACTATGGCTCTAGAGTCTTGGTTACTGATGTAACAGTTAGGGCCACGGGCTGCACAAATAGATGGCAAGAACAGCAGGATCCCTTTGTTATCTGTGAGGGTGCATCTGGAAGAGACCAGCAGTTGAATGGGTGACCAGAGTGGAGACTCACCGTCACTAGTGTAGGTGGGCGTCACCCACTCCACAGAGCACCTGAACAGTACCAAAGGTAAGGAGCACATGGCCTTCTTTGTGATGGAAAAGCCATTTCCTCAGACATCAACCTTTGTGTTTCTCACCCCCTTGGCCTTGAACCAAACTACCGTTTGCTCTACTTATCTTTTATCACCTATCTATACCTTCTATCTACCTGTTGGTCTGTCTCATCTATCTATCTATCTATCTATCTATCTATCTATCTATCTATCTATCTACCTACCTACCTAATATTGTCTATCATATATCATTTATTCATCTATCAACCAACTATCTATCTATTTATCATCTGTCATCTATCTTTCATTTATCAATCATCTATCTGTCGTCTATCTGTCTATCTGTCTTTCTACCTATCTACCTATCATCCATCTACCTAACATATGTCTATTATATATCATTTATTCACCTATCAACCATCTATCCATCCATCCATATATCTATCTATCATCTATCAATCATCTATCTATATATCTACTATCTATCAATCATCTATCATCTATCTATCTATCTATCTATCTATCTATCTATCTATCTATCCATCTGGCTAGCTATCTAGCTAGCCAGCTATCATCTAGTAATCATCTATCTGTCTGTCTCTCTACCTATCTATAATCTATCATCTGTCAATTACCTATACATCTGTATATCTGTCTTCTATCAGTTTACCTATCCATCTATCTACTTGTACAGTGGTCAGGTTTCTCTGCAGTACCTTGCCTTAAATAATTGCTTTTAATTTTTTTTAAAAATTATCCAAGTAAGATAAAACATAAAAAAATTTGAATGTTCATTATCAATTTAAAGTATTTATAACTTTAAAATTTTTATTTTATTTTATTCACAGGCTATTGAGAAGTGTCACCTAATTGCCAAATGTCTGGCAGGCAGAAGATTTTCCTAGATGTCTTCCTGGCACAAATTTTTTTTATTTAATTCTACTGTGATTAGAGAACATTTAATATAATTTCAATGTTTTGAAATTTATTAAAATTTTGTTTTGGCTGACCATACCAACTGTGTGGGCAATTGTTCAACGTTCCCCTAAGATGGTGTAATCTGAAGTAAGCATGAATGCCCTGTGGGAACCACAAGGCCAGTGTAGCGGGAATGGGGATTTCCTGCTCCTGTCTTAGCTATTGCTCCACCCATCAGTCAAAACTCTTGGTAGAATATCACAACATGATTGCAAATCCATATATTTGTTTCTAACTCTCAGTTATTGTCTTACTTTTTATAACTGAAAACCATTTGGACTTATATTTAAGTGTTTCTGTTGCGGGCATACACATTTATGGTTCGTGTGTCTTACTGACAAATTGACCCTTTATCTCTGTGATACTGTCTTCAATCTTTTTGTCTGATATTGAGCAATTAATATTAATTTATTATAGATTACTTTTTGCTCTTTCTTGGCATCTTTGTCTTTTTTTCATCTCTCCAACTGTATTTAAAATACAGCCTGAGGGCTGATAAGATGACTCAGCTCTAAAAAGCCTGGAGTGCCTGAGTTTGTTCCCAGTGCCCAAGATGAGGAACTCACAGTCACCTGTAATTCCAACTGGAGAAAAGGGCATCTAGTGCCCCTCTGGCCCTAAGCTCACATACTCACACTGCATGCCTCCTCACAGCATGACCCCCCACTTCACTGAAAATAATAATTTAAAAAAAATCTTTAAAATATAGCCTCCTATACTATAAGCCTGCATTTGCCTTTAGACTTTTATCTGTCTGTTCATTATTTTGGTAACACTGGGGATTGAGTCTAGATCCTCACGCACGACAGGCAAGCACCCTACCCCAAGCCATATGAGCCCCCCGGCCTGGCAACCCCCACCTTTTAGCAGAGGATCCAGACCCTCTGTAACTACTGTAACTGCTGCTGGGCTTGCAGTGTGTCTGCCGCCTGGCTTCTTTCTCTCTGCCTCGTTTGCGTTTCTGCCCTTTCCATCTGCCTCTTTCAAAGTCGGTTAATATATTTTAACTCTCCTGGTGATGCTTTTCCTTTGCTTCTTTGCATGGTTATTTTAATGCCTGATCTCAGAGTTAAAATGTACAACTTTGGCTTTTCTTGGTTATTTAGTAAAAACACGGATCCTCTTTCACCTAACACAGTACAGCCTCGGGCACTGCAGTCTCTTCATGCCACCTTCCCATAGTCTAAATCTGCACGTTTAATGAACGTCAGTGTTATCCTCTTTATATTAAACTGTTCACATAGTTTTTAAATAATCAGACAGTAAAGGAATATAGTCCTTCATATTTAATTACATACATGTTGCCCCTAGAACGCTTCTGGTTGACTTTCTGGTTTTGCAAATAAAAATCACATATGCGACAGACACAGAATTGTGGGTGATAAATGTTCTTTCTGCTGTCCATCTCCCATAAGTCAGCCAGAAGCTGTGTCATCATTTTCTGATCATATTTTCCCCACCCCCAACCCTGGCCACTGTATGATTCTCTCCTGGTCTGTGGCTATTTAGCTGTTGGTGCTGTATTTAGGTCTGGCTTCTCTATGTTTATTCTGCTTCAGGCTTGTTGGACTTCTCAAATCCCTAAACAGGTATTCATCTTGGCCACATTCCCTTAAGTTTTTGTCTGTTGTCTTTCTCATGTCCTTCTGGGACTCCATATGCATGTGCATTATTCTGCTTACTTCTCTCCATTGCTTTCAAAACACTGCCTCTCTTTTTCCAGTGTAGAGATTTGAACCTGCTGGTGAGTCGCTGAGGCTACTGGAGTGGATGGGGCTGAACTGGAACTGTGCTCATGAAGGTGACAAAGGCCCATTTTAAACAGGCTCGCTCATGGGAATTATGGGAGAGTCATTTCCCCTTCCCCTGAGGCCATATCTCTCTGTTGCAGAAGCACACATTGTGACCTGTCAGCTTTTCCAGAATCCCAAGGGGCAAGGGCCTTGAACTATTCATTCAACATGCTGTGTGGACTTCAAGCATACACTGCCCCTGGATCCAGCCCAAGATGTTGGACATCTCTATCACCAGCCTATGAGACAGTGTCCAGCATTCTCAGATCGGGATCCTGGTAGCTGACGGCATACTCTGTGGCTTCCTTGGTACAGGAAAGTGTCATGTTGCTCACTGCTTCCTGACAGTTTCCCCATCCTCAGCTGCAGAGGATCAGTTCCACCATATCCACTCAAAGCTTTGTGGTCAGGTAGGCACCACCAGAGCTGTGCTGACCTGTGGGAGGGAGCTGCAGGCTCAGTCCTCAGCACAGGCTGGCAGACCTCTTCCCTGTGCCCCGCTTAAGTTAGCAACACTTGCCCCAGGTTACTCCAGGGTTCTGGTGCTGTGGATGACTCCATACCTAGAGAGGACACTGGTGACCACCAGGTGGCAGCAAAAGAAAGTATCAGCTGGTCTGTGCTGACCTGGCATCTACAATTTTCTCCCTTTCCTTTTCTTCCTTCTCGCTTTCTCTCTTTCTTTCCATCTCTACACCCACCCTCCCTTCATCTCTATTTATCTATTTCTGTCTATCTTTCTCCTTCCTTTCCTCCTTTCTTCCCTCCCTCTCTTCTTCCTTCTCTCCTTCCCTCCCTTTCTTCCACCCTTCTCCCCTACTTCTCCCTTCCCATTTTTGAGGGTTTACTTAGACTTAGCAAATATCCTGCTTTTAGTTACATAAGCCCCCACCCCCACCCCCCGCAGCTGGACAGATCTGTGTAAAAATAACACTTGTCAGGCGTGATTACCTTCCTGTCCTCTGAGCTGAGTTGCCTCACCTCCCTGCAGAGCTATTTAAAGCCAGGGAAGAGGCAGTTCTTCGCCCATAGGTTTTGAGGCTTCAGAAGGTCTTGGGCAGAAGGGCCCAGGGACATCTTCACCTGGCCACCTGGCTATGGTTGTCATGCAGAAACAAGGCTCTGGGAAGAAAGGGAGGGTTTAGACTCGAGCAGGACAAGACACTCGGAGGCTTGCATGCTCTGGATGCCAATGAGTCTGGGAGACAAGAGCCAAGCCTGGTGGAGATGCTGGAGGGAGGGGGGACGAGCACTGAGTGCAGGTCTATGTCTGCCAGGTATTGGAAGCACAGGACCATGGCAAAGGCATCTCTGCTCTCCTGTAAAGATCTGAAAACTGGAGAAGAAATGAGCAGGTCTAAAGGCAGGCCAGCACAGGATCCCATCCCAGTATGGTGGGTAGCTGGATGGAAGTAGGTTGTCAGAAGCACCCTGAAGCGTAGCTTACCCTCTGCCCCCTGCAGCCTGCAGCCTGCAGCCTGCTCACTGCCTTGGGAAGAACACTGCCTTGGGAAGTGCCCAGGCAGGATCCTAGGGCACTTGCAGAACCACGTGAGTTTCTGCAGAGTCTGAGGAAGATTGCCAAATGCTTGTCCACAAGCTTTTCACTCACGTTGAGACATTCTAGGGTAGCATCCCACTAGCTAAGAGGAGTCCAGAGGGTGCCCCTACTTCCTGTAGGCCCCTATCTATGACCTTAGAACCTGCCTCTCAAAAGAAGGCAAGGGTTAGCTGGGGCTTCAGATGTCTATTGGGGGCAGGACTGGGCCCAAGAAGAGAAAAGACCATGCCACAGAAGCTGTGGTCTCCCTATCTATCTTCCTCCTTCCTTCCCTTCCTCCCAATTTGTGAGCTGCCTGGGCCCCTTTCATGGCCAGCTTGGTAGGGTTTCTGAGCTGTAAATTGTAGCCAAACCCCAGTAAGATAGTTTCATATTTTACAGCTGTTGTTGAGAGAGGGGGGAGGGGGAGGGGAAGAGAGAGGGAGAGAGAGAGAGAGAGAGAGAGAGAGAGAGAGAGAGAAGGAGAGAGGGAGAGAGAGAGAACATAGCAAACACATGACATACACACAGGTATACACATGTATATATAGATACATGCATAGCACACATACACGCAAATGTACATGCACATGCACAAGCATACTAGTATGTGTACATAGGTAATGCAGCGCCACACATACCTGCATGCACATGTCTATATGCACATATAACACACGTGCATGTACACATTGCAAACAGACATCTAGATAACAACTGTGGGATGATGACGGAGAATGCACAAGGTGAATGCAGGATGTCTTCTAGTCTTTTGTAGGCACGTGCTACAGCAATGGAGGTCTGCTTTCAACGGGCAGACAGAACCTCTACCTGGTGATGGTGCTGATTCAGAGCACTGTGGACACCTGGTAGAGGCATGACTGCTAGAGTGTTCAAGTGCTCTGCCTCACAAAAAAGCCTCCACTGAGGACGGCTCAGGAAACTGCTGTGAGCGGTAAGTCAGCAGCCATTAATTTAGGCAGGATTCCTCCAAGGATGCCAACTTGGCGGGCAGATTTCTGATGTACAGGAAACTAAACTGGTCTCTAAGCATCTCCCCAGAAAATAAGAATTAATTGCTTTTTAATTAATGTGTGCCACGTGTATTCATTTTCAGTGGCTGCAAAAACAACAA
Organism: Montemys delectorum; assembly: GCA_019843815.1. NCBI lineage: Eukaryota > Metazoa > Chordata > Mammalia > Rodentia > Muridae > Montemys > Montemys delectorum. The sequence continues at coordinate 2,214 of JADRCD010211493.1, read as the reverse complement.
CAACAAAATTAATCCAAACTTGGTGGCTTTAAACAACCAAAACATAATTGTTCAATGTTCTGAGGTCATTGTCCCACCCAGGCCTTCTGGTATTCCACATTCTTAGATGTATTGTTGATGGCCCTCCTGGATCAAGGACCACACCTCCACCATCAAAGCTTACATGTATCTCTAGCTCTCTAGCCCTGCAGTCTCTGTCTCCTCTTTGGACTCCATATCTGCGGAACCCACAAGAGGAGGACAGCTGTCTGCCACCTGTCCTTTATTTGTTGTCTTGAACCCTTTTGGTTTATAGATTCCACATTCTGGGCATGAGGACACAGGCCATGCTGGGGACATTGCCTTGCCAGGCACATCATGCTTGCTTAGTTGCTGTAACAACAGAGAAGCCCAGCAGACATCCTGTTAGCCAGGTGACCAGCAGGGGACAAATGACTGACACTGATATGCTCCCCTTTAAACAACCAAGTATAGCATCTGTGCTCTGGTAAAACAAGCCATTCTGCTGTACAAACTGAAGGACATAGCACAAAACAGCTGGGCTGTGGGAGCTCTAAATTCAAGGGCAGTCAAGGATTTGCTTCATCCCCAGACCCCGGAGACTGAAGTTTAGCTCAGCCCTGGACTTTGCAAGGGGCCCTTGGCTGAATGGTACTGTGGGCGGCAGGGTAGTGTTGGGGTGGGGCTGCAGCAAAGGCACACTGCCTGCTCTTGGAGAACACGCTGAGATATATAACTTAGTGTGAGCTAAGTACCTGCAGTGAGTTCCCACATGGGTCAGTGATGAAGGTCTCCAGGGAACAGATGGGGTCTGTATATTATTTCTGCAGCTTTCATATACATTTTATTAATTTAAATAAGCTGATGAAACTATGCATGAGAGAATCAAAGGCCAAGGGAAAGGTGTGTATATATGCCTGCCTTGGGGGAGAGCTCTCCATTCATCCACCCACTCACCCATTTATCTCCCTATGCACTCTCCCATCCATCCATTCATCCTCCCATCTATACTTCCCTCTGTCCACCCACCTTCTCTTCCATCTGTTCTGCCCTCCCTCCATTCATAGAAATAGTCCTCTGCTGGATTTAGTGATCATCAGCCACCTCCCCAAAAGAAAGACAAGCAGATGTTACCTATGATGGAGGTGTTTATGATGAAACCCAAAGACTCTGTGATTATACCTCAATCCTACTGTTTCACTAATGCACTACTAAGAAAGGTAGAGTGTGGGATGCAGCTCAGAAAATGAGGAACATTGCAGAAGAGTCAGAGATGGGGGAGCTGCTGTGCAGAAGAGGCCTAACAGGCAAGTGCCCATGTCCAGTATTTTGAGTCTTAAGGCAATAACCTGAGAGAGGAAAGGAAAGCCACGGAGTCACACAGTGTGACAGATCCCTACTGGGCATGTGATAGTGCAGAAGGCTGGCTGCCACTCATTTTAAATGTGAAATGGTATTGAAGTTATTGATCTAAAAGGGGCTATGCCTCTTGTGAACCACACTGAAATATTAATACATAAAATTCTACTGTTGAGATTTGCTTAAGAACAAGTAGTTGGGGTGGTAACACGGACAGCCTCCACAGATGATAAGGAATTCTTGGAGTCTACCAGGTTATCGCGCAAGCAGGTTTGCTATGTGTCTGGGATTCCCTTGAACAACAGACAAAAAAGAAAGTAGGGGGCACATCTGAGACAGCATGATCACAGAGGGGCCTCAACCCAATGGGGTTTTAGGGTTTTATTACAGCGCCACACTCACCCCAAGTGGTGTCACAGAATGTGTTTGCAAACCTGCCTCCCCCAAGAGGATGCAGCATGGATAAGTCTGTGTGTGCAGACATGCTCACACAGGCTCAAGGAAGAAGAAGGACCTTGCTTTCTCTGTCGGCAAGCTAGCATATCCATGGCAGCCTATTCAGACTTTTAGTTTGTAGCTCATAGTCACTGCCTGATGACCTGATGCTGATAAACACCTGAGAAGAAGACAGGCTCCCGTACAGCCAGGAAGATTCTATTCTTATTTTTTTTTAATTTTCATATAATGCATTCTGAACAGTTTCCCCTCCTCCAGCTCCTGCCAGATCCTTCACATCTCCCTGCTCACCCAATTCCACATCCTTTCTTTCTCTCCCTCCTTAGAAAACTAATGAGCAAATAAACATACAAAACCCCAGAATTGTTAAAAAGAAAAAAGACACAAGGAAACACAATA
>JADRCD010211492.1:0-45751 GCA_019843815.1 Montemys delectorum | reverse complement strand
GGCTTGTACCTCTTTATCTGTTTTCTCCTGTATTTCTTTAAGGGAGTTATTCATGTCCTCCTTCTTAAGTTCCTCTATCAGCATTGTGAGATATGTCTTTAGATCCAAATCTTGCTTTTCTAGTGTTTTGGGATATCCAGGGCTTGCTGAGGTGGGAGTACTAGGTTCAGGTGAAGCCAAGCACTCTTGGTTTCTGTTGGTAGGATTCTTGTGTTTGCCTTTCGCCATCTCTTGATCTCTGGTGTTAGAAGTTCTTGGTATCTCTGACTAGAGCTTGACCTGTCCTTGCCGCCCTGCAACTCCCCTTTGACTCCTGAGGCCTGTGCTTCCCAGCTGGTCCTGCCTTTGAAAGTCACCAGAGAGAAAATGGCAGTCCTTGGGCTGAAGCCCGCCCTGGAGGGAAGCCCTCCCCTAGCAGGGAGGGGGCAGAGATGGTCACTGATCCAGCTCTGTCACTCGGAAGCTGAGAGAATCCTGTCCCTGCAGTCCTGCGACTCCCCTGCAATTCCCGAGGCCTATGCCTCCCTATTTTGATGTTTTATACTCATGGTTTTAGTCCTGTTTCATTTGCATAAAAAACATTTTTGAGATGGTTCTCACTCTGCATGACTTATATTTTTTTAGAGTTCAACAAAAGCCCAGGATGGCTTCAGACTCATATGATTGTGATTTTTCTGTCTCAACCTCATGATTGCTGGGACAATGAGCATGAGCCACCATATCTAGCAAACCACTTTTGGTTTTCTGGTGGTGTGTCACTGTGACTGACAGAGGAAACTTAAATGAGGAAGTGCTGTTTTAGCCACAGCTTCTGAGGACTTCAGCACATCTTGTCAACCAAGGCATGACAGAAAAGTTCAGTTCATGAGAGTAAATGGTAGTGGCAGAAGTCTCTCACCTTTCAGACCATGAAGCAAGATGTGGGAGGAAGGTATATGCTTATCTATGGCTTGTTACTTCCTTTTTAACTGTTTTCTCTTTAATCTTCCCAGACCCCAAAGCTATAGATAGGATGGTGTCACTTAGCTCAGGGGAGGTCTCTTCCAGCCAGTTATTCCTCTTTTTAGATGACCTCATATGCTTACTCAAAGATAGACTTCAAGCTCCTACATGATGCTGACAGTAAATATTAACGTGCATAGATCTTATTCCACTATTTCCCTATTTTGCTCTGTGCTACTGCTTTCTCATATTTTCTATTTACATGTATAAACCTCATAAAACACTATTATTCTTTTTCTTTTAAAAAGTGTTTCAATTCTTGAGAATTTCAGACAATATAATTTGATCACATTCATGCTCAAATTCCAAGATCTATTACCCACTCATGTTCAAATTTGGCCCTCTTTTTATTTTTTTAAGATTTATTTATTTATATCTTATGCATATGAGGATATGTCTGCACATGTCCTTGTGCCACCTGTGTACCTGGTCCCTGTAGAGACCAGAAGAGGACTTCTAATCCCTTGGAAATATAAGTATAAATGGTTGTGATTTGCCATGTGAGTCTTGGGAATTAAACTAGGGTCATCCATAAGAGTAACAAGTGCTCTTAACCACCAAGCAATTTCTCTAGCCCTTCTTTATTTTATTTTAATAACCTGTCTGCTACAATTTGTAATGACAACATTCTCATGGATATAAGGCCATCTATTGGAAAGCTAGCTCTATTCCCCTCAAAAGACATCAAGTGCCTATACTCTTTGGTTAGAATCTGCCTATATCAGGCTAGAATGTTTGCCATCTTGATTTGTACAGCATCTAAGAGTTCATAAATGCAGTGGTCTTTGTCATGTCCATAAGACACCATGTTGTTCCAACCCTCTGAGAATTTCTTACACTCTTTCTACTTTTCTTCCACAATAGTCTCCTAGGCCTGGAAATATAGTGTTCCATTTGCCGCTGAGGACTCCTCTGACACTTATTCCCTGAATTTGACTACTTGTGAGTTTCTGCATTAACTACCTTCTGCTGCACAAAGAAACATCACTGACATGGTCTTCTCAGTATTAACTGTTGTTAGAGACATGTGAATTTAGGGGGTTCCTTGATACTGGGTACATTTAATAAAATAATAGCATTATGTTCACCCCAAGGGCCTATAAGCACCCCAGTTAAGGGGTCTTATCAAAATTTCTATCTCCAGCTATACATTTCCTGCTTTGAATCAGTTTTTAAGTCCCCACAGAAAGCAAGCATTTGTCCCCATAACATTCATATTAATTTAGATAAGGAGGCATATCTAGTTACTGGTGGTCATTTATCACAGCTCACAGGATTTGGTAAGATTGTTTATACTATCAATGACATTTTCTATGAACACTCTGAGCAGAAACTTATGGTACCAGGAAATAGGTACTATTTATTATTTTAGACAATCAATATTATTCAGATTTTATGTGTACTTTCATAGTTTGTTAGATCTTCATGAACTTTTACCTTCAGTCCTGGATAGGTTTACAATCTGGCAAATATCTCATAGAAGAGGTGTGTCTGTATACATTCTTTAGCTTTAGCCATGAAAAAAAGTTAACTTGCTTAATGTTATATTTTAATAATGTTAACCCACTGTATGTGCACCTGTGGGCATCCATGCATATGTGTCTCTTAATAAATGACACAAATATTCCACATTGTTCACTTTTAATGAGGGACCATGAGCATAGATATAGTACCCTAATCATACAAAATAAACACCCTGGTCTCTGAATCTATCTCAACAAAACAGTCCTTCCACAAGGACTTCACTATACTTTATATCATTAAAAAACAATTAGATGAAAAAAGAATACAAACATATAGATCTGGAGGAAGTAAAATATATCAGACACGTGAACTTTAGAATAGACGAAAGGATTGCCAAAAATCATAAAAGGCAACAGATGAAAGCAAGTGGGAAGATGATCTCCTTAGCCTCTGACTAAACCCAGACAAATCAAGTGAATTCTCCCTCTAATATTGAATGCTAATTTCTTAGGTGACATGTGTGGTGGTTAAATGAGAATGGCTTTTATTGGCTCCTACATCTGAATGTTTAGTCATCAAGTAATGGCACTATTTGGAAGGATTAGGAGTAAGTGTGTTACTGGAGGTGGGATTTGAGTTTTCAAAAAGCCCAGAATCTTGCTTTCTCTCTTCCTGCTGCTTGTGGACCCAGATGTGGAAATCCTAGATGCTTCTCTAGGAACATATCTGCCTGGAGGTCACCAGTACCTTGATGACAGTGGAATAAACCTCGGAATCGGTAAGTAGACTCTAATTTAATGCTTTATTTTATAAACATTCCTGTGGTCATGGTGTCTCTTTACAGTGATAGGACACTAATGAAGACAGCATGGAAGAAAGTAGCAAAATTGCTGGCACTAGGGAAAACTCCTCTACACCTGACCCAGACTATTCCTCCATAAGTGCTAATGATTTTGATGCATGTAGGGATTAGGAGGAGACATGGTTGTGTGCACAGTTCTATGCTTTGTATCATTGTTAAATGGGAGAAGGAAGTTTTTAAAGAATTTACACAGTAGCTCCTGCATCTTAAGAAAAGTGGCTTCCAGCCTAGAACGCAATCAGTGACCTTTTCCTAGAGAAACCTATAAATAGAGGCTCCAGAAATAAAGTTTCTCCTTTAAAGATAAGGAACAAATACAAAACAAAAACTAAAACTAAAACACAAAACAAAACCAAAATCAAAACAAACAAAAAAAAAAAAACAACAACACTGGTTGCATTCAAATGAGCAGGGAAGCTAGACATGAGAGGAAAGTTGTCAAAAAAGGACAACTATGAATTAACACATTTATTTGCACTTAAAATAAAAAAAACAAATTATATTTCATTGATTTACTTTATTTGAGACAGTGTTTCATACTTAGACTGCCCTAAAACTCACAATGTATTCCAGACTGGCCTCAAATGTGTGAGAATTATCCTGTCTCATGCTTTTTACAAAAATGACTCCTGCTAGATAGCAAAATTAAAATTTATGAAAACACAAAGAGGAAATAAATATCAAGAGAATCAAGTTGGTAATGAAATGTCATCTGGAAGAGAGAAATATGGGGTTGATATGTTTAACGACAAATCAATAGAAAAAAACATATGAAAACCAGTTACTGAATACATAGTTATGGTTATTGGGACTATAAAATGAAAATAAGACAGAAATAACAATTTTACATAAATTTTGGCATAATCAGCATACACATACAGTATATAAAACTCAAACAGACCATTAAAGGTTAAGATGGTCCTGTGAATGCTCAATGACCCAGCAAAGGGGAATTCTTGGGCACTGAGGCAGGTGGGGGTGGATGGGTGGGGGAGCAGCCTTATAGAAGTAGGAGGGACAGAGAGGGGATAGGGAGTTTAACTGGGAAGGGGGATAACATTTGAAATGTAAATAAATAAAATAACCAGTAAAAAAAAGAAAAATGTGATTTCTCAGTTATAAAAATAAATATTTATTTTTTTAAAAAAGAAAACCATTGGTTTGTTTATTCACTCAATCATTGGTGTGCTTGAACTTATGATCATGTACATGATGATACATCTTTACCCCTGAGGTATGTGGCAGTTGGCTAAAAATGGAGACTCTGTCTAGGAAAACATTCTGGTATTGAATACTTTAAAGGGCTTTCTGGATATTTAGGTAAAGGAAATGAGACCCTTAAAGGAAAATACATTCCTTAAAGGAAAAAACTTCTTGGTCATATACAAGAGCAAAATCTGCAAACATGGGAAATGTGACTGAATTGATTTACACCTTCATGTCAAATGAAACTGGTTCAAGAATAAAAGCTCCCAACAGTTGAACACATTTAAAAATCTGGTAAATATAGTTTTGTGACTATCTTTTGGAGCCACTAGTGGAGGATAACTGTCAGTCAGACTGAAGATGATTAAATATTGCAATGAAAAAATACTTGTTGTACTGAAAAAGATTGTAGAAAACTTGAAGCATCAGACTAGATATTGGAGAAAATTATACACTATTTCTAGAAAAATAATTTAATCAACTATTTCAAGAAACAGAAGTAACACAAAGATTATGATTGCATGGTAAAATGTACAACTAGTAATAAGGTATAAAATAAAAAGTCCAGTAATAGACTTAGTGCAATTAAAGAGGGAGCCAATGATAACAATAAGCAACAAGTATAATGGCCCTTAAAAATCCAAACCAAAAGTTACATTGAGAGCCAAAGCATAAGTCAAAAGGCACACTTAGCACTCAGTCAAATGTGCACTAAATACTAAGTATTAAAGTAAAGTGCTTCTGAGTTTAGGCTCCCAACACCTGCTCAAAGCTTGGCATGGCAGGGATGCTGTCTTAAAATCCCTGAAATGGTTAAGACAGAAGACTTATGTGGTCTACAGTGATCCACATTAACTGAGTGAACTACAGGTTCAGTCAGCAAGACTCATCTAAAAAATTAGTAGATTGCTGTCTTGTCCTATTGACAGTGTCTTTTGCCTTACAGAAGCTTTGCAACTTTATGAGGTCCCATTTGTCAATTCTTGATCTTAGAGCAGAAGCTATTGGTGTTCTGTACAGGAAAATTTCCCCTGTGCCCATGTGTTCGAGGTTCTTCCCCACTTTCTTTTCTGTTAGTTTCAGTGAATCTGGTTTTATGTGGAGGTCCTTGATCCACTTGGACTTGAGCTTTGTACAAGGAGAGAGGAATGGGTCGATTTGCATTCTTCTATATGCTAACCACCAGTGGAGCCAGCACCATTTGTTGAAAATACTATGTTTTTTCCACTGAATGGTTTTAGCTCCTTTGTCAAAGACCAAGTGACCATAGGTGTGTGGGTTCATTTCTGGGTCTTCAATTCTATTCCATTGATCTACCTGCCTGTCATTATATCAATAGCAAGCAGTTTTTATCACAATTGCTCTGTAGTACAGCTTAAGGCCCAGGATGGTGATTCCAACTGAGGTTCTTTTATTGTTGAAAATAGTTTTTACTATCCTAGGTTTTTTGTTATTCCAGATGAATTTGCAAATTGCTCTTTCTAAGTCTGTGAAGAATTAATTTGGAATTTTAATGGGGATTGCATTGAATTTACAGATTGCTTTCAGTAAGAAGGCCATTTTTACTATATTAATCCTGCCAATCCATGAGCATGGGAGATCTATCCATCTTCTGAGATCTTTGATTTCCTTCTTCAGAGACTTGAAGTTCTTATCATACAGAACTTTTACTTGCTTATTCATGCCAAGGTATTTTATATGATTTGTGACTATTGTGAAGAGTGTTGTTTCTCTATTTTTTTTTTCTCAGCCTGTTTATCCTTTGTGTAGAGGAAGACCACTGGTTTGCTTGAGTTAATTTTATATCCAGCTACTTTGCCAAAGTTGTTTATCATGATTAGGAGCTCTCTGGTCAAATTTTTGGGGTCACTTAAGTATACTATCATATCATCAACAAATAGTGATAATTTGACTTCTTCCTTTCCAATCTGTATCCCTTTGATCTCCTTTTGTTGTCTAATTGCTCTGGCAATTAGACAATATTGAATACGTAAGGAGAGAGTAGGCAGCCTTGTCTAGTTCCTCATTTTAGTGGGATTGCTTCAAGTTTCTCTCCATTTAGTCTCATGTTGGCTACTGGTTTGCTGTACATTTCTTTTACTATGTTTAGATATGGGCCTTGAATTCTTGATCTTTCCAAGATTTTCCAATAAATTGAGTAAAACTCTTTATCAATCCTATATCTGATAGAGGGCTACTATCCAATATATACAAAGAACTCAAGAAGTTAGACTCCAGAGAACCAAATAACCCTATTAAAAAGGGGTACAAAGAATTCTCAACTGACAAATATCGAATGGCTGAGAAGCACCTAAAGAAATGTTCAACATCCTTAGTTGTCAGAGAAATGCAAATAAAAACATCCCTGAGATTCCACTTCATACCAGTCAGAATGGCTAGGAAAAAAAAAACTCAGGAGACAGCAGATGCTGGAGAGGTTGTGGAGAAAGAGGAACACTCCTTCATTGCTGGTGGGATTGCAAGCTGGTACAACCACTCTGGAAATCAGTTTGTTGGTTCCTCAGGAAATTGGACATAATACTACCAGAGGACCCAACTATACCACTCCTAGGCATATACCCAGAAGATGCTCCAATATGTAATAAGGACACATGCTCCACTATGTTCATAGCAGCCTTATTTATAATAGCCAGAAACTGGAAACAACCCAGATTTCCCTCAACAGAGGAATGGATACAGAAAATGTGGTATGGTTACACAATAGAGTACTATTCAGCTATTAAAAACAATGAAATGATGAAATTCTTAGGGAAATGGATGGATCTGGAGAATATCATCCTGAGTGAGGTAACCCAGTCACAAAAGAACATACATGGCATGTATTCTTTGATAAGTGGATATTAGCCCAGAAGATCGGAATACACAAAGTACAATCCACAAATCACAAGAAACTCAAGAGGAAGAAAGGTCAAAGTGTAGATACTTTGTTCTTTCTTAAAAGAGGGAACAAAATACCCATAAAAAGAGTTGCAGAAACAAACTATGAAGTAGACACTAAAGGAAGGACAATCCAGAGACTGCCACTCCTGGGAATCCTTCCCATATTTGATGACTGAATAATCACCAAACCTAGACACCATTGTGGATGCCACTGTGATGGCTGACAGGAGCCTGATATAGCTGTCTCCTGAGAGGCTCTGATAGTACCAGACTAATACAGAAGTAGAGGCTCACAGCCATCCATTGGACTGAGCACAGAGTCCCCAATGAAGGAGTTAGAGAAAGGACCCAAGGAGCTGAAGGGTTTGCAGCCCCTTAGGATGAACAACAATATGAACTAATTAGTACCCTCAGAACTACCAGGGACTAACTACCAACCAAAGAGTACACATGATGGGACTCATGGCTCCAGCAGCATATGTATAGCAGAGGATGGCCTAGTCAGTCATAAGGGCAGGAGAGGCCGTTGGCCCTGTGAAGGTTCTATGCCCCAGTGTAGGGGACTGCCAGGGCCAGGAAGTGGGAGAGGGGGGTGGTGAGCAGGGATACGGGGGAGGGGCCAGGGTTTTATTATTTTTATTTTATTTTTCTTTTTTTCAGAGAGGAAACTGGGAAAGGAAAAATCATATGACGTGTAAATGAAGAAAATATCTAATAACAATAAAAAATAAGTAGAGAATGGTAGAGAGACTCACAGTAGTGAACTCTGAGCTCTACAGGTATATACATGAGTCCAACAAACACGTACACACCCATACACACCCATACACACCCATACACACCCATACACACCCATACACACACACACACACACACATACACACACACATACACACACAAATCACATACACAGAGAAAGACTGGGAGTAAGAGACAGAAAGAGAAAAGGAAGGAGAGAGAGAGAGAGTACCAAATTCAGTCTATTCGCAGAGGAGAAAAATTATGTATAAATCAAATACTCAACAAAGAGCTTCCCTTCAAAATATATTTTATAAAAAGCTCTCAGATTTCAAAAAGATAGCAAAAAAAACCCAATAATAATAATACCTATTTAGAAAGCCAGAAAAACTCTGAACTGACATTTTATGAAAGAAACTACCCAGAAAAGAAAACAAGCAAGTGAAAAGATGCTCAGCATCATTATTTCTTGGGAAAATGCAAATGACAATCACATGGAGACAGCACTGCACAATTACTGACAGAGGTAAGAAAATCAAACCTTGGTAAGCTGAGATCTTGGCAAGAATACATTTCAGTATAGGCTGCCAATGCAACCTGCCAGTGCAAAAAAAAAAAAAATGGTATAGTGATTTTCAGAAAAATCATTTGGACAATTCTAATGAACTTAAACGTATAGTTAAAATAGTATATAGGAGTTTCATCCAGGTATTTGCTTTAGGTAGAATTTACATCCATTCTGAATCTTACATGCAAAAAGTAATAGCGTATTCACACCAACCTAGGGTCACTTTATTGGGTGAATATTTAGAGTATGGTACATTAACATGGTGGAATGCAACACTGCACTGATAGAAATGAGCTACTGACACAGGTAAGGCTGGGTGGGCATTCAGTGCTGTAGTTGGTGAAAGATTCAGTGTACCACCCATTAGTGTAACCTTCTGGGGGAATATGTGATCAGAACTGTGTGAGAGTGTTGGCTGCCCAGAGAAAGAGTGTGAGGTGTCCTGTAGTGATGTAACTGATCCCATATCGGGTGGTGGCTGCTCTACTCTGTGTTTGTGTTTAAAGTAAGAAATAGACATAAAGTAACAAGTTTTACTATTTCTGTACTTACTATAGTGTACATGTTGAAAGAAATCTAATTATTGAAGGTTGCCTACAAGAAGTGTTCTTAGGAATTTTAACAAACCTTTGATTCTTTCTACAGTTTTAAATACGTATTTTATTCCAGAATGAGGTTTTGAATCAAACAATTTCAAACTAAATTCAGAATTTCTGAATATTCAGTAAAGAGGATAAAATTTAATATTAAAATCCTGAAAGCAACATCTCCCAGGTAAAAGTGAGAGTGGGCAAATTCTGTAGAGATACTCCACTGTCAGTTTCCGTGGCAGACATGGCTTAAGCAGCAATGTAGCCATGGCTTCCCTGTGATACGACAGCAGACTTTTACAGTTGTACTCCCAATACTATTAGAGAGAGTGATGTTCTATTTTTGTTTGTTTCCTGGTCTTAGTACTCATGAATTGTAATGGTAGATCTGTCAAGAAGATGATAAGATAGATTTTTATCCTGCACACCTTTTCAAAGTATGTAATTTTTTTCTCACATGAGATCTTAGGCTGGCATCTCTTTGATTTACAGCAGAGAGCTCTGTGGCAGGCTGCATTAAAGCAACTCTCCTCACAATCTCTACTGATCGGAGATCTGTTACAAAGGGAGCCTTTGGTGGTTTACTAACAATTGGCCAAATATACTCCAAGTTGACGAGTAGTGACTGGCCTCTTTGAACAGCTCTCAGAGCTACATACAGAGTGAGCAGTTTCCACTCTCAGATGCACTCACTTACTCCAGTGTAATATGAACCACCCATGAAATTAGCCTTTCAGAGCATGCTTTGTATAAATCTTTTAATACAAGTACACAACATCTAGACCCCTGGTTTGTGCAATGATATCATTAAATTAAAGCGGGAGTCCTAAGTGTACACAGAAATGGTGCTCTTGGTCTGATGATTTGTATCAAATGCATTTGACTAATGATGGGGCAAATTATTAGTCAAATATTTTGGACATTCTTCCAGTCATAGTTTTATTATAGTTCTCTGACCGTGAATATTCAAACTAGACTTTCATTATTGTGAGAGTAAAGAAAATGTTTTTCCTTTCAATGAATTTATTGTCATAAGCTCAAAACTACTGGTGCAGTACTTGTACATAGTGACCAGCATAATTATTTCAATTTATTCTTATAGCACATAAAGGAATGTCTAATATCTGGAAGAAATTTTATATCTGAACAAGCATGCTTAAAATAATTTAAAAGATCATATTTAATACATTTTAATGATAGTCCCTAATTAAAATTAGGGCAATCAATATGATTATATGTGAGGACATTAGTTAGACACCGGCATCATCATTAGACCGAGCCCTTTGAGGGAGTGGAGGCTGCAGGATCTAGGGCTTCTTATAAAGAATATGAACCAGATTACACTCAATACTTTTCCAGTCTCTTCCTGTTTGCTTCACTTCACTTGGGTCTTTTGATCTAGTTCATTAGACAGATCCTCTCAACAAAAGCAGAATGTTCTAATAAGAGGTCAGAATGTCTGATTATCTATTCTATTCTATTTCTTAGTTATAGACTAATAACAAAGAATAAGACACATCCTGTCAAGAAAACAGTGAGGAACTTCTTACCCAAGCCTTACTGTGGTTTACCATAGTGGTGAAAATTCGCTGACTTTTCTAGGAATTGATACAAAACTTCTTTGTCATTGGCATGTGCAGCCAATGGTGTCCCACATGCAAGAGTGGAAACCTCTAAAATCCTGGTCTGATACTGCTGTTGTGAACAGTATCAGATTTTATTTGAATTAGCCATAAACTCAAAGTCAGGGAATGCTGTTAACGTAGCACATCAAATCACAGAACACATCGGTGATATAGAGTTGTCTTGTTCATCTCAGGGCTTATAGTTGACTAGCGGCCAATGAGGTTGAAGTTACTTGCTCTGCAGGATGTGGTGATGGTGATGTTAACAGTGTGGAATTTGAAGCAAAGGACATACAAGGAAATACAAAAGACAGTAGTATTTTGTCGTTGTTGTTCCTTTTTTACATAGGGTATTTTGAGTTTTCAGGTGGCAAAAGCTAATTCCCTCTCAAATATGAATGTAGAAGAAAACTGTCTCTTATGGGTGCATAGAAGTATCATGATCGGGTGGGAGTAACAGTTGATATTTTCTGTGAGCGTTAACACCGTGCCTGGTTGATGCTGTGCTAGGATAACAGTGATAGTGAGTGACCAGAGAAACAATCGTTGACTAGAAATGAAGTTCATTTCCTCGTTTTTCTCAGTCTTGATAGATGCAGCAGCAAAGTGAGTATTGTAACAATCCTGAAGCTCTTATATCCCAATCTAGTGCAGGAACTCAAGCAGATTAAATTAAATCAAAATATGGTAACAGAAATTTGGCACATATTGCACATAGCTGTGACAATGGAGAAAATACAGAATACCTGTAATATAAAGCTCAATCTAAAATCAGAAGAAACATAATAATTATGAGATTTAAGGTCTCAGGGACTTATTTCCACCTTTACTCAGATCAAGAGCCTTGGAGCACATGTCACCAGTTTCTACCACTGAGATCCAGTCAGACATTCTCTTATGATATGTTTGCTACATCACATAATATTTTCTTTTTTTTTTCAGTTTTTTATTAGATATTTTCTTTATTTACATGTAAATTTTCCCTTTCCTAGGTTCCCCTCCAAAAAACAAACAAACAAAAGCAACAAGAACAAACCCCTTTTGCCTCCCCCCTCCCCATGCCTGCCACCCCACCCTCTCCCACTTATTGGCCCTGGCATTCCCCTACACCGGGGCACAAAACCTTCACAAGGCCAAAGTCCTTTCCTCCTATTAATGATCGAATTTGCGATCCTCTACTATACACATGCTGCCAGAACATTCAGTCCCACCATGTATAGTCCTTGATTGGTGGTTGGGTCCCTGGGAGCTCTGAGGGTACTAGTTAGTAATTGTTGTTTGTCCTAAGGAGCTGCAAACCCTTCAGCTCCATAGAACCTTCAAGCCAAAGGTTTCTACCAAGGAAGAAGGAGATCAGCTTACTCATTTCCATGCATATTAAATGAGTCTTTTCAAAGTACCCAACTTTGAGATCAATCACTCAATAAAGTTGTTATTAATCACAATTTTCATCACTGTGACAGTATATGTGAGAAATAAAATTATTGGAAAAAATTCTTTGGGTACATTGCTATAGTTGTTTCAGATTATCACAGTGGAGAACTCATGGAACAGAGAAACAGTGCATATAAGGATGGTTAGACAGCACAAACAGAATAAACTTGATAGGAGGCATCTTGGTTTCGTCTACCTGTGGCCATAGCACATGGGATGGAACTGGCATAGTTAAAGCAGGCTACTCCCCTCAGATAAGAATCTTGGGAAAAGTGTTAGTGTTAAATAAGCGTTTGATCCCACCATACTGTCAATCAAAATATCACAAACCTTCTCCATAACAATGTGACACCTAAACATGTCTCTTTCTTAATTCTTCATATTTATTTTTATTTTTTTGAGAGTATATTTATTTTCCTGCCAACAAACCCTTCCATCTGCTCCCCTTGCTTTCTTCCAAATTTATTGCCTCTTTTTCTATTGCTATTGCATGTATATAGGTGTGCGTGTGTGTGTGTGTGTGTGTGTGTGTGTGTGTGTGTGTATGTGTGTGTGTATATGTATGTATGTATGTATGTATGTATGTACATATGGTCTAACCTTTCAGTATTGGATAATCAATTGATGTGCTCCTCCCTGAGAAAGACTATTTCTCCTTCCTACAGCATTCCTTGGTTGCATATAGTTCTTTTCATAGTGCTAAGGGCTCGTGGGCATTTCCCTTTGCTCTTTGGCATGTCCACTGATATTGTCCTTGTTCAGCTCATGTTTAAGCAGTCATCTTGGTGAGACTTTAGGGATATAACATTTTAGATTAATAAAGGACACATTCTCACAATAATCTTCCTTATCTTCCGTCTTATATAATCTTTTTGTCCCC
This sequence comes from Montemys delectorum, assembly GCA_019843815.1. NCBI lineage: Eukaryota > Metazoa > Chordata > Mammalia > Rodentia > Muridae > Montemys > Montemys delectorum. Next base: position 32,481 of record JADRCD010211492.1, on the reverse strand, counting down.
TCTCCCCTTTTTGAGCCTCAGGTAAGGGAGTATTTCGTAGCTATATCTCTTGGGATGGGAATCTACAACTCTGTGTTTTGATTCTTTGGAATTTTCTGAAGTTATCTGCATTTGTTTGAAAGAGAAGATTCCCTGATGAGGGGTGAAGACTATACTTATGTATGGGTTTAAGGACAGATGTTTAGATTGTTGTCAGGGATTATGCTAATAGTTGTAGGTTTTTATCCACTACCCATGACTTTACAAGCATTAAGTATTTATATAGGTCTCTAGTACCAGGCATGTTTTCCCTCTTGTTGTGAGGGTCTTAAGAGTAATTAGAAAACTTTAGGTCATTGACAAGGTATGTATGCCACTACTGCCCTTGGGGTTATCATATCATGATGGTAGCTAGTCGTTGATGTGGTTCAAAGGTGTCATAGCTGGGTTTGACGGCTGATTAGTTGGCTGGCTGGCTCCTTTACACATGTCTTCTGGCAGCATGAGATTTAGTCCTTATGGAGAAAGCTTTAGGATTGGATCTAGCTCTGGGACCTCTGGGCTGTGTTTCTGATGCTCACGATATTTCAGCAATAGAGACATACCTTTCACCTCTGGAGGTCAACCAAAGGCTGTATGTTTTGAAATTCTCTTTGTCAGTCCTGATCCACAACTCAGAAGTGGTCTTCTTATGTTCAGAATTGGGGTTTTTGTTTTGACTCTTGTGGGGAAAGATACTAAATGTTTATTAAAACTATACATGTATATATATACAAATTACACGTATAATAATTTTAAAGCAAATATTTAATAGTATTACTCATTCTAGCTTTAAAAACCATCCCTATTGTTATTTATATTTCTTCCACCTTCTTCTATATTAAGCTCCTCCCTCCCTAAAGAGCCACCTTTTCTCAGTTTCCTCTACAGATCACATGATATTCCCTTGTAACCTCTTCTATCCTTACACATCTCTTAAGCCATAGAATGCCTTAGAAATCATGCCCATCTCATAATGTAAAATATATTCAGTCAATCTCTAAGAGTCTCTATAATGTGAACAGTTCTAGCATTGTTTAAAAAGGCAAAGTTGTTAGTCTCCTCTGAGAATTGAACAGATAAATGCCAGCATGGAAACCCCTGGAAAATCAAACTGAGTCACACATTTCCAAGATCCAATGGAACAGAGTATACATTTCTGTTCCAAAGGATATTCTCTAATATCAAAGAAGGAACAGATCAAGAAAAATCAAGACCTGCAAGGGCAAACAATGTAGCCTGCAATTTCATACATATGGCATGTGAGATATCTGGTATTCAAGATGTGAGTTTCATGAGGACTCCATGGACTTGCTATTTGCTATTTCGATGTTCTGTATCTTTTTTCTAGAATCGCTCTTGTCACTGTCTATATATTTCTTTGGCACACATTCTGAATTATTGGCATCCTGAGGTCTGCACCTTAACTTTGGCTCTACACTACTTGCTTCATTCATGCATGACAATCACCTCAAATGAAGGAGTAGCTGGGCCACTTTGGACTGCAGATGGAATGGTTTCTGAGTGAAGGTATGGCTGAACATGAAGAAAGACTGCCCCAAGCTTCAGCTTGCAAGGAAGCCCAAAGGATCTGTTAGACATAACAAAGCAAAGCAAAGCAAAACCAAACTAAACCAAATCAAACAAAATATTTCCAATAGTGGAGGACTTTTGCACTCTTGAACCTATAATGGTTTCTTAGATTTTTACTGCTGTGAACAGACACCATGACCAAGGTTACTCTTATAAAGGCAAACTTTTAACTGGGACTGACTTACAAGTTCAGCGGGTCAGTCCATTATCATCAAAGCAGGAAGCATGATGTCTTCCAGGGGGACAGTGTGCTTGAGAAGTATCTAAGAGTTCTATGTCTTGTTCTGATGACAGACAGGAGAAGAATGACTCTCACGTGGCTAGGAGGAGGGTATCAAAGACCACTCCCACAAAGACAGGCTTGCCAACGAGACCACACCTATTCCAACAAGACCACACTTCCTACTACTGCCACTCCTCATGGGCCGTATTCAAACCATCATAAATGGATATGGTCCAGGCAACTGGATATGGCCCTTATGGCTTCTTTCATCTCACTCAGCAGCTAAATGTTTGATCGTTTAAAACCACCTTAATCTATTCAGCAACCAAACTTTCCTTTCGCATACTTTACATCCTTTTTTTCTGGGTAAGGTTTTCAAATCTTTCTGCTTTCCATTTTATTCACAAATTTCATGTAAACAAAAGCCTTCAGCAATGTGACTGCTCAGGGTGAATGCCTTTCTGCCTTTAAATCTCCTCTACAAGATTAATTTACCTATCATATTAAAATTAAGCCTTATGTATGGTCTTAGAACATGGATATGATATAGACAAATTATTTGCCACAATGTAATCTAAATTATTTTTAATCCATTACTGAAGAGAGTCCTCATCCCCCCACGTAAATGTATATATGTACATATATCTGTGTGAGTGTGTTTGTGTGTGTGTGTATACGTTGTATACACATAAATTATTTATTTACTTTACATCCTGCTCATTGTTCCTCTTCCCAGTCACCCATCCTTCAATCCTTCCTTCCTCTACTCTCCCCTTCTTTTCTGATAGGGTGGAGTTCCCCTGGGTATCTCCCTACCCTGGCACATCAACAATCTGTGAGGCTAGGAGCATCCTCTCCCACTGAGGCCAGACAAGTCAGCACAACTAGAAGGACATATCCCATAGACAGGCAATGGCTTTTAGGATAGCCTCTGCTCCTATTGTTCCAGATCCACATCTGGAAGAATATGCTGCATATCTGCTACATATATGTGGGATGGCCTAGGTCTAGTCTGTGTGTGCTCTTTGGTTGGTGGTTCAGTCTCTGAGGGCTGAAAGGTCCAAAACTCTGTTGGTCTTCCTGTGGAGTTCCTAGCTCTTTCATGCCCACAACCCTTCCCTCAGCTTTTCCATAAGAAAGCCCATACTCCCCCCACTCTTTGGCACTGGCTCTCTGTATCCCTCTGTGTCTCCTTCTGGGCGGTGCCTCTCAGAGGACCGCCATGCTAGACACCTATCTGCAAACACAACAGAGTATCAATAATAGTGTCAGGGACTGGTGCTTGATCACGGTGTGGGTCTCAAGTTGAGTCGGTTATTGGTTGGCTACTTTCTCAGTCTCTGTTCCATCCCCCATATCTGCATTTATTGTAGACAGGATAAATTTTGGATAGAAAGTTTTGTATGTGGGTTGGTGTCCCTATTGCTCCACTGGGATTTCTGCCTGGCTACAGGAGGTGGCCTCCCCAGTCTGTAAGCTGCCATTTTGTCCTATTCTGAAGCCTCTTGAGTCTGATCTTCACTGTCTTCATCCCTGCCATTATTCTGACCCTCTCAATTCCAGCCAACATTTGCCATTAATTCCTATTTTCAGAATGGATGATCCTTTCTAGCTCTATCTATTTGTCTGAAAATGTCATCATGTCGTTTATAAAGAGCTGATTAATACTATATTACATATTTGTTCTACTTGCCTGTAACTTTCATCATGTTAGTTTTAAAGGGCTAAATACTCCATTGTATAAATGTAACAACATTTCTTTATCCATTCTTTTGTTGTGGGACATCTAAGTGGTTTCCAATTTTTTTTGCTGTTATGAATAAAGCAATTATGAGCATAGTTGAGCAAGTATCCTTTTGTCCAGATAGAGCATCCTCTTGGTGTATGCCCAAAACTAGTATAGTTGTAGCTAGAGGTAGATCAGTTTTCATATTCCTGAGACATAATTTTACTGATTTCTGTAATGCTTATACTAGTCTATATTCCAAGAATCAGTGGAGGAGTGTTCCCCTTACTCCACATTCTTACCATCATGAGCTATCATTTGTATTATTTATCTTTTTCATTCTGACATCTTTAGGATGGAATATCAAAGTGGTTTTGATTTGCATTTCCATGATGGCTAAGGATGTTGAACAGCACAGGTGATTTTCAGTCATTTGACTTTCCTCTGTTGAGGATTCTGTTTATATTTCTACTCCATTTTTTAAATTAGATTACTTGTGTTTTCTAAGATTTTTTTTTTGATATCTTTATATATTTTGGATATTGGTCCTCTATCAGATGGTTAGTTGGCCATTTTTTTTCTATTCTGTAGGGTGCTGCTTTTCCTTACTCATGATGTCCTTTGCCTTACAGATGCTTCTAAGTTTCATGAGGTAGCATTTATTGATTTTTAGTTCCTGTGTTAATGATGTTTTGTTCAGGAAGTCTCCCACGCTACTCAGTTCAAGAATATTCTTCACTTTCTCTTAGATCAAGTGCATTGTACCTGATTTTATGTAAAGCTCTTTGATCCATTTATAATTGAGTTTTGTTCAATGTGATAAGCATGGTCCTACTTGCACTCTTGCACATGTAACCAGTAGGGTTTGTTCAAAGTACTATCTCTTTTCCCAATGTGTATTTCTGGCTTCTTTATTAAAAATTAGATATATGTAGATTTATGTCTGAATTTTCAATGTGCCTCTTAATTTCATTCATTAATGGGACTAGTTCTATGACAATGACATGCTATTTATATTACCAGAGTTTTATAATATAGCTTGAGATCAGGAATGATGAGACCTCCCTCAGTTCATTATTTGTTCAGGATTGTTTAGCAATCCTGAGTTTTCTCTATTTTCATATAAATTGAGAATTGTCCCTTCAAAATCTGTGAATAAGAATTGCATTGGAATTTTAATGGGGATTGCATTGAATCTGTAGATAGCGTATAGTAGGATGGTAAATTTTTTACTATGTTAATCCTACTGATCCTTTTGCACAGGGTAATTTTCTATTTTCTGATATATTGTTCATTTTTTTTCTTCCAAGATTTGATGTAATTGTCATACAGGTGTTTCACATGCTTAATTAGAGTTACAAGGAGATATTTTATATCATTTGAGACTGTGGTAAATGATATTTTCAGGCTCACTTTCTCAGATTATTTGTCATTCGTGTATAAAAGTGGTAGTGATTTAAATTAGTTTTGTATCTAGCAACAATGCTCAAAGAGTTTTTTTTTTAGCTGTAGGTATTCTATGGTGGAAATTTTGGGATTACTTCTGAATACTACCCTATCTACTGCAAATAATTATAACTTCACGTTTTCCTTTCCAAATTGTATCCCATTGATCTCCTTCAGCTGCCTTTTTGCTCAAGATAAGACTTCAAGTTCTATAGTGAACAAGTATGGAAAGAGTGGACAACCTTGTCTTGTTCCTGATCTTTGTGGAATTGCTTTGAAATTCTCTCTATTTAAATTGTTGGCTGTGGAATGGAATTGCTGAAAATTTGTCTGTATTATGTTTTATAATGTTCTTTGTATTCCCAATCTCTTCAAGACTTTAAAATTATTTTTATTCTTCAATAATTTTTCAGAGTCTAGTCTTCATGCCTCTCTTGGTCTACCCCCTGACCTCTCCTTATCCCATACCTCCTCCCCTGTCTCCAAGAGGATGTCCTTACCCTCCAAGCCTACTCCACCAGACTCTCTGGATCCTCAAGTGTCTCCAGGGTTAGGTGCATCTTCTCTCACTGAGGTCAGGCCAGGCAGTCCTCTGCTTTATCTATGTCAGGGGCCTCATATCAGCTGGTACGTGCTGCCTGGTTGGTAGATCAGTATCTGAGAGATCTTGGGAGTAAAGGTCAGTCTTCCCATGGAGCTGTCTTCCTCCTCAGCTTCTTCTAGCTTTTCTCCAGTTCAACCAGAGGGGCCCCCAGCTTCTGTCCATTTGTTGTATGTTAGTATCTTCATTTGACTCTTTAAACTGCTTGTTGGGCCTCTCAGAAGGCAGAAATGCTAGACTCCTGTCTGCAAGCACCCCACAGCATCAGTAACAGTGTAAGGCCCAGGGGCATCTCAGTGAACTGGATCCCTATCTGGGCCTGTCACCATACCTTTCTCTCAGGCTCTTCTCCAATTTGAGCCTTCAGTTCCTTTAGAAAGGAACAATTCTGGGTCAGGGCTTTTGACTGTGGGATGACAACTCCAGTCCTACACTTGATGTCCTGACCCTCCACTGGAGGTGGACTTTACAAGTTCCCCCTACCCACCGTAGAGTACATCATCCAGGGTTCCTACCTTTGAGTCCTGAAAGCATCTCCAATAAATGGTGCTGGTCTAACTGGCAGTTTGTACGTAGAAAAATGGAAATAGATCCATATTTGTCACTGTCTTAGTCAGGGTTCTCTAGAGTCACAGAATTTATGGTAGTCTCTATGTAGTAAAGGGATTTATTCATGACTTACAGTTTGTAGTCCAACTCCCAACAATCAACTCCAACAACAGTCGTGGCAGCAGCTGTGAATGGAAGTCCAAGGATCCAGCAATTGCTCAGTCCCACAAGGCAAGCAGGCGAAGCAGAGAGCGCCTTCCTTCTTTCAATGTCCTTATATACGTCTCCAGCAAAAAGTGTGGCCCAGGTTAAAGGTGTGTGCCACCACACCTTTAACCCCAGATGACCTTGCTTGAGCTCGTAGATCTTCCAGTCTTAATCTTCTAGGATTCATAGCCACTATGCCACCACACCCTTAATCCCAGATGATCTTGAACTCATAGAGCTTTCCTTGTTAATCCTATGGGATTCATAGCCACTATTCCTCAAGGTCTCCATGCCAAGATTCAGGTCAGAACCTTGTATCTCTCAGCCTCCAGATTAGGGCCACAGGTGAGCCTTCTAGTTCTGGATTGTAGTTCATTTCAGACATAGTCAAGTTGACAACCAGGAATAGCCACTACAGTCACCTTACACAAAGCTCAAATCCAAGTATACCTCAACATAAAAATCAGATATATTGAATCTAATAGAAGAGACAGAGGAAAAGATCTTTGAACTCATTGGCACAGGGGCAAATTTCCTAAGCAGAACTCCAGTGGTTTAGGCTCTAAAATCAAGAATTCATAAATGGGACCTCATGAAACTGGAAAGAAAAGGACATAGTCAGTAATATATGTCAGCAACCTACAGATTGGGAAAAAAAATCTTCACTAACCCTGCATCCAATAGAGGACTAATGTCCAAAATATATAAAGAACTCAAAAAGCTAATCACCAAAAAACCAAACAACCCAATCAAAAAATGGGGTATAGAACTAAACAGAGAATTCACAACAGAGGAATCTTGAATGACTGAGAAGCTCTTAATGTTCAAAGTCCTTAGGGATCAGGGAAATGAAAATCAAAATGTCCCTGAGATTATACCCTACACCAATCAGAATGGCTAAGATAAAAAACTCAGGTGACAGCACATGTTGACAAAGATGCAGAGAAAGAGGAACACTCCTCCATTGCTGGTGGGATTGTAAACTGGCACAACCACTCTAGAAATCAATCTAGAGATGCCTCAGAAAATTGGAGATAGATCTACCTGAAGACCCAGCAATACCACTCTTGGGAATATACCCAAAAGATGCCCCAACATGTACAGTGGCCTTATTTGTGATAGCCAGAAGCTGGAAACAACCCAGATGTCCCACAATGAAAGAATGGATACAGAAAATAGGGTTCATTTACACAATAATACAAGTCATCTATTAAGAACCTCAGCTATTAAGAACAAGGAAATCCTGAGTTTTTCAGGCAAATGGATGGAACTAGAAAATATCATCCTGAGTGAGGTAACTCAGACCCAAAAGGACATGCATGGTATGTACTCACTAATAAGTGGTTATTAACAAAAAAGTACATAATACCCAGGATATAACCCACAGAACTCAAGAAGGTTAATAAGCTGAAAAGCCCAAGTAAGGGTGCCTCAGTCCCACTTGGAAGGAAGAGGAAAGCAATCTCCAGGACTTTTTATCATGAAAAGAATATTAGTTTTTGTCAAAGGCTTTTCTGCATCAAATAAGATGACCATGTATTGGGTTTTTTTTTTCCTTTTCCGTCTATTTATTTAGTACAATACATCTATTGATTTTCAGATATTGAACCATACCTTTATCACTGGAATGAAGCCTACTTGATCATGATTAGTGTTCTTTCTGATATATTCTTGAATTCAGTTTGCAAGTTTTATATTGAGCATTTTTGCATCTGGAGTCTTAAGGGAAATGTGTCTGTAAATTTCTTTCATTGTTGAATCTTTGTGTGGTTTGAGTATAAGAGTAACTTTAGCCCTATTCTTCTATTTTTATTTTATGCAATAATTTGAGTAGTATCATTAGTTCATCTTTGAAAGTCTGTTAGAATTCTTTTCCAAAATCATCTTACCCTGGTTTCATTTTTTTTTTTTTTTAGGTTGGGAGACTTTATTGACTGTTTCTATTTCACTATGTGTTATATGACTGTTTAAATTATTTAAATCTTGATTTAGTTTTGTTAATTAGTATCTATCAAAAATATTCATTTCTTTAGAATTTCCAGTTTGGTGAGTAATAGGTTTTTAAACTGTGCCTCATAATTCTCTGGATTACTTGAGTGTCTGTTATATCCCCCTTTTAAATTCTAATTGTGTTAATTTATGATATTCTCTCTTCACATTTTAGTTAACTTGGATAAGAGTTTGTAGATCTTATTGATTTTTCTTGAAGAGCTATCTCAGTATTTCATTGATTCTTTGCATTGTTCCATTTTTTCTTTTTTGTTTTATTGATTTCAATACTGAGCTTGACTATTTCTTGCTGCCTAACCTTTTGGGTGTTATTTCTCCTTTGTGTTCTAGATATTTCAGATGTGTTATTTAGATCCTAGCATGAAATTGTGCCAGTCTTTTATATAGATAATGCTATGAACTTGCCTCTTACAGCTGCTTTCATTGTGTTCCCTAAGATTGGGTATACTATTCATTCATTTTCATGAAATTCCAGAAAGTCATTTATTTATTAATTTTATTTATTTATTCATTCATCTATTCACTCCTGCCTTGACCAATTTTTCATTTATTAGAGAACTGTTCATTTTCCATTAGTTTGTAAGCTTTCTGCTGTTTCTGTTACTGATATTCGATATCCATCTGTGTTCTGGGGCAGTTATGTCAGTTTTCTTGTATCTGCTGAGACTTGCTTTTTGTCTAAGTATGTGATCAATTTTAGAAACACACCCATGTGGTACAGAAAAAAATGTATATTCTTTTGTATTGAGGTGAAATAGTCTGTAAATATTGGTTAATTCCATTTGGTTTATTATGTCTGTTACCTCTAGCATTTCTCTGTTTAGTTTTTGTTTTAATGACTTGTCTATTGGTGGAGGTTGGGTATTAGAGCCTCCTACTAAAATATGTGAGGGTCAATATGTGACTTAAGCTGTATTAGTATTTATTTTACGACTGTGGGTTCCCTTGTGCTTTGGGTATAGATGTTAAGAATTGTAACATCATCATAATGCACTTTTCCTTTTATGAGCATATTGTGTTCTTCCCTATCTTTTCTGGTTAATTTTGGTTTAAGGTCTATTCTGTTAGATATTAAAATGACTGTGCCAAATTAGGTCCATTTGCTTGAAATACCTTTTTCAAATACTTTACACTAAGGCAGTATCTATCACTGATGTTTCAGTGTATTTCTGGGATCTAGTAAGTGGATCCTATTTTCACATTCATTCTGTTAGAATGTATCTTTTAATTGAGAATCGGACTCTGGATATTTTAATCCTTTATGGAGGAGCAATAGTGATAAGAGCAAATATGCATGGGTACCACAACACTGCCTAGGATTAAGATGTGTTAACTATTGTATTTTTCAATACTTCAAAGCCAGAGCATTAAGAAAAGTATGGAGCATCAAACTACTTTAGACAATTCTTATTGAGCAAATTCAATTGTGCTGTGTTGATGGTGATATCTCTTTAAAGGCTTATTCTATTTTCAAAGTCCTCAATGTATGTACTCTCTCTATGCCAATCACATTGTTGTAAATTGATTTGGAAGAAAATGTACTCAGTTGATGAAAACTGTAAAAAATTTGAAATAGTGCTTCAATGTGTTTTCCTGTTGTAGTACAAAACTGAAAAGTAGAAGTGGTTGAAATATATTTAGTAATTTGAAAATCAAGACATATTCTTAGACAAAACATGGATCATACAAACCTATTCATTATTTAAATACCAGCAAATAGAACAATTTATTTAACCTAACTTAGCCTAGTATAAAAGTAGTCTGTAAGGGAGCAATATGATCTTAAAATGTCTGTACTGATGAAAAAAAAAGAAAAAAAAACTTAATCAAGTAGATTAGAACTTTTCAACTTGATAAAAATATAGAGAAGAATGATAATACTATAAATTTGAACAAAATTATAGTCTAAGATAGAGGAACCCAGATCTCTAACTGATGGAAATCTGAAAACCTGGAGGAACTGCCTCTATTTCTAGGTATGTTATCTGTCTCATAATGACTCATTAAGAATTATGGCATTTGAGTAAGTTAATAATCACTTTTGAAAGTTTGAAGGTCATATAACTTAATATGCAACTGGGTCAGTAAGTTAATGATTCCAATGATGTTTTTGTCTAACTCTAACAAATAATTCTAAAATACAAATTATATCTGATGGAAAGTTCAACCTCTTTTTAACATGACTATAATTAAACAAACCTGCAAATTAAAACCAAATGTAATAAAATAAATATCCTACATTACTGGTATGAAAACAAAATGGAATTATAAACACACAAATAATAAATAAAAGAAAAATTCTTAGTAGCAGTAAATAAACATTTTAATGTATCACTAGAATAACACTCTACACACAAGCAAGACTTAAAGGAAAAAAAGTGAGGTTGATATCAGGAAGTATGAATGTATCATTAGTTACATTAGAAAATATAAAGAGAAAAAGATATCAAATCAAATATGCTATAAACACATTTATTTGGTCCTCAGTCACTGTTATTAAAGTTTTTATCTAAAGAAAAGGGAACTACATAAATTAATAACAAAGCTTATTCCAAATTAGAAGTCAATAACTGAAGTGATAACTCACTGTACAAGCTAGTTTTATGTCAACTTGATATTGGTTAGGGTCATCAGAGAGGAGGGATCCTCAATTTGGAAAAGGCTTCAATTAAATTGGGCTGTAGACAAGGCTATGGGACATTTTCTTAATCTGTAATTTATGGGTAAAAGGGTCCAGGCCACTGTGGGTGGTGTCATTCCTGGGCAGGTGGTCCTGGGTTCTCTAAGAAAGCAGGCTGAGCAAGCCATGGGCCTTAGGCCACTAAGCTACATCCTCCATCATCTTTAGTCAGATCTGGCCTCTAGGTACTGGTCCTGCTTGAGTTCCTGTCCTTTCTGGTTTTTTGTTTTGTTTTGGTTTGGTTTTGGTTTTGGTTTTTTGGTTTTTTGGTTTTTTTTGTTTTTTTTTTTTTATGGTGAAATATTATATGGAACTATGAGTGATACATCACTATCCTCCTCAAGTTGGTTTGGACATGATGTTTCATCACACCAATAGTAAGCCCAACTAAGACAACCACTAAAAGCACTTTTATTAACATTAGGAACTATAAATAATGATTATCATGATATACTAATTATAATTGTCTTTATAGTTTCATACAAGACAAACACCAAAAATAAACAAACAACAATAACAAAAACAAGTGACATAAATGTGTCATAAAAGGAATAGTTTGATTTCATTTCTTGATAATAATGCATTTAAAAAATGTTAAAGTCTGTATAGAAAGAATGAGAACTTTATAATATAAGGAAAGATAATAAATATCTGAAATTAATATATTTTCTATATGGTAGCCAAAAACTAGAAGTGAATAAAATAGAAATTATCCCTTTATACCTTGAAAAACAACCAACCTTAAAATAATAAGAAAATGTGTCATAAAAATAAAATCTGCATATTAAAAACCATGCTGATAATTTGAAGGATATAGCAAATATAAATAAAAGAATGTATGCTCTATATGGAAAAAGCAATTATCTTACAACAGTCATATTTCCACCATTACACACAGATACAGGGCAAGTCCATAGCCATTTCAAGGTATTAATTTGAAAGTTCATTAATTAAAGCTCAAAACAATAATAAAAATCCAGGGAAGGTAATGTTATGAAGATAAATTTCAAATGGCTGTTAGTAAAGCATCTATTAAAATCCATGTATACATATCATCTATGTCATATATAAATTATATATGTATATATATGTGTGTGTATGTGTGTACATACATACACATATACATATGAGAAATAGAGAAGTCATAATTAGTTCCTGGTAAGAAACTTGCATGTGGAAAAAGTGTGGAAATGAGAAACTTCTGAATGTCCAAAATTTTATTCTTCAAAATTATAAATTTATTATGTACTATGAATTTTACAACATAGTTCTGAATACATTAAAACTCAACTATACTAAATAGTATTATAAAAAGAAACTTCACTTAATATCTCCACCCTGTCAAAAATATTATAAAGAGATTTTATAAAAAGACATTTCCTTACTGAGAACATAATATCCTATAGAGACAAATAATGATCAGAAAACACCCTGAGTATGATACCATATGCAGAAGTCAAGGTAGAAAATCATTGTATTAAGATGTGAAATGTATAAAGTTACAGCTTGTCAATGTTAACAATAATATATATATATATATGTATATATATATATATATATATATACAATTAATTCATTAACATTGGTCATTTTTCTTCAAGAATTGTAATATATGCATACATGCTACATATATGTATATAGTATATATGCATGCATACATACAAACACACACACACAGACACATACAAAGACACACACACACAGACATACACATACACAGACACACACAGAGACATACACACAGACATACACACAGACACACACACACACAGACACACATATACACAGACACACACAGAGACACAGACACATACACAGACACACACACACAGACACACACACAGACACATACAGAGACACACTCACAGACACACACACAGACACACACACAGACACATACAGAGACACACTCACAGACACACACACAGACACACACACACAGACACACATATACACAGACACACACAGAGACACAGACACACACAGAGACACACACACAGACACACACACACAGACACACGCACACCATATATCTAACAATAAGCAAGTTAAGGAAGGGAGGTTTGGCTGGGCATATTCTGGGCCGTGGTTTGAAAACAGATACCATCCATACTGGAAGGCTTGGTATCAGGAAGATGAGACAGCTGGTCAGACTGTATCCTTAGGCAGGAAACAGAGAGATTAAAAGAGAGATGTCAGGTTGCAAAATGTCAAGGTCCACCACCCCAACCCTAAGGACTGACTTCCTCCAGTGAAGCTCCACCACAGTGCTACAACCTGGGAACTTAGTGTTCAAACACAGGAAGCTGGGGGACTATTGCAGACATATAGCACAGCAATAACTTTGATTCTTTTATATGTCTATTATTCATATCACAACCAAATACAAAATCAGTGTAACCACTTTTATAGACAATTGGAAAGAGTCATGAACTTCTAGAGTTTCATACTCCAGATTTAGTCTTCGACTCTCTCAGTATGCAGTGTAATCTCAGCCCTATTGAGACTACCTTTAATTTTCTTATTCTGGACCTCAGAACTGCATATGCCCCTTGTTCTTTGGATGGTCACTAACTTGAAAACTGGTTTTGTCATTTTGCATTGCTGCTGGTATGACACGCAGTTCTATTTTCAGTGTTCTCCTCTAGCAAATAAAACTCCTTAGCACGGTTGTGTTGAAACCTGTGGACTGCTCACATGTAAACTCAAGAAGAAAATTTAATGCCACTGATCTCTACTTTATGTTCCCATTTTGGACCTACTGACCTAGATGATAAAAAGAAAGTCCCAATGATCATGTCTGTTTGTGGAAAATATGCAATTTGTAGGTTAACCCCTGTTGTTTCCTGTGGTAATATTAACAGGATGTATGACTCAGATCCCCATGGCTAAACAAATAACCTTCCATTAAATCTAAAGTGAGTATCTCTGTGCAATCAAGAGCTGTGTGGAGTTTATTTCCTCTGCTCTTTGTGTTATTTTATGGTACATTTGTGGCCAGTTTAATTGTTCCGAACATCTTCATCCGATGAAGACATTATTTTAAACAAATTGATTGTATTATGGTTATTTAAGTTATCCAACCATTAGATCTACTTTACAATCTTACTCAGGGAATAATATTTTAGAAAAGTAAATAGAGAAGATTGCAGCAAAATGTGCAGCAGTAATTCATTTTGCAAAACAAAAAGCACATAACTGCTCTCTAATTACTAGCCTTTGAGGCATTTACAGCTAAATTAACATCATCATTAGCTGTTAAGTGTGTTTGCTTTGATTAGTTCCTGTTTTATGAGGTTTTAGGCAGAAGTAATTTGGTAGTATTGTTATTAATGAATTTAATGTTAAGTAGGGGAAAAGTTTTGTTATCTGACAGGCTATCTTCAACTCTGGAATTATCAGTTTGAATTTTGTCCAAAAACCAAAAAAAACAAAAACAAACAAACAGAATCATTCCTACTGTATCTTAAAGGTATTAAGAATAGCACTAATTACATTGGAAATAAAAGGTATCTTCAAAGATATCCTAGTAGCCAAAGTCAAAGAAGATAAAATAAATATCAGCTGTATTTCTCTTGCAACCCAGCTCAGAATAGTTATGAAATTGAAAGTCAGACTTGGAATATTGTCTTGCTCAATACCACATTTCAACACTCTGTTATTTGGAACAGTCATCTAGCCAAACCACACTCAATGCTCTTCTTCTGCACTATGAACCTATTGACATTGAGAGAATCCCAAGTAAGATGTGAAATTAGAAGCTATCTGGGTGCTACCAGATGAAAGAGAACAACTCAGATTTAAATATCGACTTTATCATGTGGAAGAAAGAGATAAATGGCAGGGAAATAAACCAAGGTAAAATATCCACCAAGAAGCACCAGTGACAATACTCTGATACATCCAACATGCTGCTGGAGATAGAGGGAGAGTGAAGTGCCTCAGGTGTGCCTAACTCTGAGAGCTAAATGGTAGGTGAATTTAAGGTCACCAGAGTCCCCTGAACCAAGCAAGTAGCTTCTGCTTCCCTCATCCCAGGAAGTAGAAGAATCAGTTTCATAGCACTGGCAGGGTGAATCACAAAGTGGTCTCTGATGGGATTGTAGTTAGTAGGCTAAGAGTCATGTTAAAGCTCCCACAGAGCATAAAAAGGTTCCAGAAAGTGGGGACATTATCATTGAGACACTTCTCTAGGGACTCCTCACAAGAATTGTTACCGAAAATTGGCTGAGTCATGTGGACTACCCATAAATTCAACTGGCCTGCCTATTATATATCCAGGTTCCTTCTGTTTGGATCACATCCTTCTGTAAAGTGTGCAGGTAGTGGGGTTCTTTTAGATACTATACAAATAAATGAAATTAGAGTCTCCTTCTGGGATTTCTGTCCTGTGACCACGGCAGAACCAAAGCCTTTTACTGCTAAGAACAAGAATTGAAGTCCCTGTCCCTAGACTGTTGACTAGTTTTATCTCCCATTTGTGTCACTGCCTTTGTAGACTGTGCTTAACAGTTGATGGTAACTTACAAGGAAGTTGTTTACCACTCCCAGATAAGGGCTCTACAAGAACATAAACACTGGAAAGACATGGCCGCAGAAACATAACCAGAGGTAGGCTACTATAGTAGCAGGAAAGGCAGAAATGGGCATCAGCTACTGTGATAGAAGTAGACAAATAATTTGGGAGCAGGAGCCTTGAAGAAGTGTCCTGTCTGCCAACTCATCTAGGCAGAGAAACAAAAACAGAAGTGAAGTGGAAACTTCTGGTTTCTTTGTAAAATCAGTTATATCAAATGATGTTTGCTGGAGAACACAGGTGAAAGAATGTTTTGCTAAAGAAGACACATGAAAGAATGTTTCCTGAAACAGCCGTAGGTGAAATGATGTTTTACTATAGCAAACATGTCAAAGAACACATAATATTTAGAAGGAATATAAATATGACCCATGGACAGTGGGAGTACAAACATTGGTTTGCTTTGCTTCACATCACTATCCTTCCCTAAGGACACACATGCATTGGTTCACCTTACATTGTATTGTTGAGCTCCACACGTGGTAAAGTCACAGATAGAAACTAGCCAAAGTACTGTTCTTGAGGTTTTTGCAGCTTCTTAGCATCTCTGTGGCTTTGGCCTGTTGGTGAGCCTTGAGGTTACTTCTAGATTGAATCACCCTTGCTGGTTCCTATGTAGTGACTACCAAGTAGACTGGACTGAAGCTGCTGGCTTGTGTGTGGTGTCTGCCAAGGACTGGACTGCAGCTGCCAATTCATACTTATTGTTTGCTACTGGACTGAATTGCAGATATCCGTACAACAAAGCTTGGACTTGCACCCAAAGAACAAGTTCTAAATGGATCTTCTTTCCCCAAACCCTAATAACTTTGCTCCTCCACTACTACCTCTCGTGGGTGGTGGGCTAGAGGGGAGGTTGAATATTTATTAAAGCGGGTTGAGAAGATTTTATTCCTTTACTGAAGTGATAAACTTTCTGGAATCTTGCCCAAGGGAGAGATCACACAAGAAATGAAGGGACACCGCAGCAGGACCTTCCACTCCAACCAGAGCCATCTCAGAAAGTTCTATGTGGAAATACAGGAATCAAAACAAATTGTACTTGGTGTAGCCTTTAGGGAAGGGGTTGGTGATACCTCACACTGGGAGATGCTGGCATAAAGCACACTTCTACATTGGAATCAGTCTTACAGGAAAACTACACTAACTCTATTCGGTTCTATGACTGAGGCTAGCAGCTCTCTCCCAGCAACAACTGCCGCAAAGACAATCAATGAAAGGGCAAGGTTATACCCTTCTAATCAGGACAGATACTGTCTGCTACATTTGCCATATTTTCCATGATATTTTATTTCCTACTTTTACTTTTTTAAATTATCCGTTTGTACTTGAATTATTTAGTTCTTTATTTGAGGTTGTCTTAATTGACTTTCACTCCTGTTGTATTCTTTATTTTCTCTTATTTCTTATACCTCTAATTGATGAACTTCTTCCCACTCGTTCTTTACTTTCCCTTCCTTCATTTATATCCTTAATTCAAAAAAGACCTGTAAGATATACTTGTCAATCTCTTCCACTATGCTGATGTCTCTTAAATATATTGGGGGAAAATATAAAGGTCAGAAAAGCATGAATGTTCTGCTCCAATTAACAGACAGATGTCACATAACTGTATTTGTTACTGCAATGGGCTTTGCTCTGAGACAGTATTGGGGAATATAAACACAAGTGAGAAAATTCACCAAGAAGATTCTCATAATTTTCTTCTAAATTGGAGGAGGGAAAAATCTGGATGACACGTTTATTACAAATGTATACAAAACACAACAAAAAATCACAAGAGACTTACAGAAAATATAACATTACAACATTTTTTCAAGCTCAAAAGTCTTTAATACAAGAAATAAAAGTCAAAATGATAACTGAATACACCATAGAAAGACTTAAGACTCTGACTTTCAAAGATTGATGACACAGTTGACTGAGAGATGAAAGAAGGAAGAAACTCACCCAGGACCTGAGCTAGAATGAAAGTAAAACAATGATGCGGTCAAAATACAGGAGAAGTTGAGATAAACAATAAAAACTAGAGAATTTATTCAGTAGCATAATAGCATAAAATTCCCCAAATTTAAAGAAATGGGTATTTAAACACTAGAATTGGTTAGAATTCAAAAGGGACTAGACCAGAGAATATCTGTTTATCCCATTTTATAGAGAACATACCAAACATGAAAAAGTAAAAGTTGTAAGAGAAAAATTTCCACCTCACATAATAAAAGCAGAAACATCTTGGTAAAATCAGATCATTCATCAGAAAGCATAATATGCATGAACATATGTAATTATGTATTTCAATTCCAAGAAATGAATAACAGGCCACAGAGATTGTTATATCTAGAAAATGTATCTGTTAAATCTGAAAGTTAAATCCAGATATTGAAACTAAGGCAGTTCATGACCACCAAGCCAACATTAAAGACGATACTTAAAGGAATCATATACACACAAGAGGAAGAGAGATAGTCTTCATCATAAGAATAAAAGAATGAGCAATGGTAAGCTATGACAACAACAGCTGAAAATAGAGAGGTCTATGATGCCCAGTTTTCAAACAAGTAAAACCTACTACAAATAGAAGAGAAATCAAGTACAAACGGATAATTTAAAATCTAATAAATTTTAAAAACTATAAGTACAATTTCAGAAATTATGAACATTTCTCAATATTAAACTTAAATGGTCCCAATTTATAAGTAAGGAGATTCAGCCTGGCTGACTCAATTAAAGAAAATTAGATGTAATTATCTATTTTTCCAAGATTGGAAAAAATCTCCATAGTAACAGAAGGAAAACAAATTCCTAAGTGAGCAGAAGCTAAAAACAACATGGCATGATTATGCGATAGCTGGTGTTGTAGTCAAATTATTTAGAAGAGATAAAGGAAAGTATTATACATTAAGATACACTGTTCATCAAGGATAGTCACAACGGCTGTAAAAATAGATGCACAGCTCCACAAAACAACTGGAAATGATTATGTCAATCAAATACTGAATGACTGAGAAGCACCTAAAGAAATGTTCAACATCTTTAGTTATCAGGAAAATGCAAATCAAAACAACTCTGAGATTCCACCTCATACCAGTCAGAATGGCGAGGATAAAAAACTCAGATCACAGTAGATTCTGGCAAGGTTGTAGAGAAAGACGAACACACCTTCACTGCTGGTGGGATTTGAAGCTGGTACAACCACTCTGGAAACCAGTTTGGCAGTTCCTCAGAAAATTGGACATAGTTCTACCAGAGGACCCAGCTATACCACTCCTGAGCATATACCTAGAAGATGCTCCAACATGGAATAAGGACACATGCTCCACTGTGTTCATAGCAGCCTTATTTGTAATAACCAGAAACTGGAAACAACCCAGATGTCCCTCAACAGAGGAATGGATACAGAACTGTGGTACATCTATACAATGGAGTACTACTCAGCTATTAAAAACAATGAATTTATGAAATTCTTAGGGAAATGTTTGGATCTGGAGAATATTATCCTGGGTGAGGTAACCCAGTCACAAAGGACACACATGGTATACACTAGCTGATAAGTGGATATTAGCCCAGAAGATCGGAATACACAAAGTAAAATCCACAAATCACAAGAAACTCAAGAAGGAAGACCAAAGTGTGGATACTTTGTTGCTTCTTAAGAGGGGGAACAAAATACCCATAGAAGGAGTTGCAGAGACAAACTATGGAGCACTAAAGAAAGGACAATCCAGAGACTGCTCCACATGGGAATCCTTCCCATATTCAATCATCAAATCCAGACACTATTGTGGATGCCAGCAAGTGCTGGCTGACAGGAGCCTGATACAGCTGTCTCCTGAGAAACTCTGACAGTATCCGACTAATATAGAAGTAGAGGATCACAGCCATCCATTGGACTGAGTACAGGGTCCCCAATGAAGGAGCTAGAGAAAGGACCCAAGGAGCTGAAGGATTTGTAGCCCCTTAGGACAAACAATATGAACTGACTAGTACCCTCCGAGCTCCCAGGGACTAATCCACCAACCAAAGAATACACATGATGAGACTAATGGCTCAAGCAACATATGTAGCAGAGGATGGCCTAGTTGGTCATCAATGGGAGGAGAGGTGCTTGGCCCTTTGAAGATTCTATGTCCCAGTGTAGGGAAATGCCAGGGCTAGGAAGTGGGAGAGGGTGGGTTGATGAGCAGGGGGAGTGGGGAGGGAACAGGGTTTTTTTGTTTTTGTTTTTGATTTTGTTTTTATTTTATTTTTTTACTTTTTTTTCGGTGGGGAAACTAGGAAAGGAGATATCATATGGCCTGTAAATAAAGAAAATATCTAATAAAATAAATTAACTAATTAAAAAAGAAAATATGGTGCATATATATAATGGACTTTTATAGAGCTGCAAATAAAAATAAAATAACTGAAACTTCAGGGAAAGAAATGCAACTGGAAATTATTATGTCAACTAAAATAAACAAGACTCAGAAAGACAAATATCATGTTTTCTTTTATGTGACAAGCTTAGATTTTGATTCCCATGTATGTGTGGGGAGGTATGAAACTGAAACATATTACAGGTATGAAGAGATTTTAAGCAGAGTCGTAAGAGGGATGAAAATGAGAATGTGATGAGATGCATGGGTCATGAGGCCCAGGTGAGGTTTTTGGAGAAGGGGACCAGAGAGAGGAAGTATGAAAAATTTATGCAAATGCATATCGAAGCTCACTGGCTTGTATGATAACTTCAAAAGATGATAAAAATGTAAAAACAAAGGAAAAGCTACAGATATTGTTTCTAAAGAAGATTTTAAAGAATGAACAGAAATATTTGGTTCTATGTAGCATAGCATTGGGAGCATGCTCACAAGAGGTAATTGTGTGTTTCTTTCCTTTCCACGGAGGTCAGTGTATGAGAGATATTTGAAAACGAATTCCAAGCACCTAGACAAAGATAAATAAGGGAGTTATATATTGGTGTTATTACTGATCTCAAATTTTGGAAAGAGGAGAAATGTAGAGGAGCTTTTCAGACATATTGATAGAACAATGCATTGTTTCAATCATGTGTATCAACAGAAATACAATTCTTGCTATAAATCATTTTATAATTTCTGAGAATACTGGAAAATATGTAAACCCTGCTTTCTTTATATGTCACCAAAATGCCATAATTAAGGTTAAATTTCTACTAGGGCTGGGAGTACAAGGCCTTCATGGAAGTACTGAGGTGAAGGGAAAGAAGCAGCAGAGGGGATCGAGGATTTATTTCACTGCGTAGCATCAACATCACATGCCATATTTTAACAATGTAGTGTCTATTGTTCCCATCAAGCACCATTATTTTGTCAAGATTAACCTTCCAAATATTGGTGTTGATTCTATATTAGATATTTATAATTTATTCTAATTATTTACTTCATGAAAATATAAATACCAGGCTCAGGTTGCTTCTGGTCTCTCTGGGCCAGCTGGTGCCCTGAGCAGACATTGGACACAGCCAGTCCCACAACACCCAGAGGAAGCTCCACTCCCAAGCACTCTAACATACCCAGGATCAGAGGTAAGGAGGACATAAAAATCTGTCCCAACACCAGGAATAACTGGGACCAGGAGGACCCAGGCACACAGGAACTTTGTCATCCTAGGTAGGTAGCACTAGAGATAACCAGATGGTGTGGGGCAATCATAAGATTATAAGCAACACAAACCAAGCTTACTTGGCACCATCAGAGCCCAATACTCCCACCATAGCAAGTCCTGGACATACCATCACACCAGAAAAGCAAGATTCAGATATAAAATTACTTCTCATGATGATGATATAGGACTTTAAGAACATAAGTAACACCCTCAAAGAAATACAGGAGAACACAGGTAAACAGCTAGAAGCCCTTCAAGAGGAAACACAAAAATCCCTTAAAGAACTACAGGAATACACAATCAAACAGATGAAGGAAATGAGCAAAACCATCCAGAATCTAAAAATGGAAATAGAAACAATAAAGAAATCAGAAAGAAGAGACAGTCCTGGAGTTAGAAAACCTAGGAAAGAAATCAGGAGTCATAGATGCAAGCATCGCCAACAGAATACAAGAGATAGAAGAGAGAATCTCAGGGGCAGAAGACACCATAGAAAACCTTGACACAATAGCCAAAGAAAATGCAAAAAGCAAAAAGCTCCTAACCCAGAAAATCCAGGAAGTCCAGGATGTAATGAGAAAACCAAACCTAAGGATAACGGGTATAGAAGAGAGTGAAGACTCCCAAGGTAATGAGTCAGTAAATATCTTCAACAAAATTATAGAAGAAAACTTTTCTAATCTAAAGAAAGACATGCCTATGGACATACAAGAAGCCTACAGAACTCCAAATAGACTGGACCAGAAAAGAAATTCCACCCATCACATAATAATAAAAATACCAAATGCACTAAACAAAGAGAGAATTTTAAAAGCAGTAAGGGAAAAAGGTCAAGTAACATATAAAGGCAAGCCTATCAGAATTACACCAGACTTCTCACCAGAGACTATGAAAGCTAGAAGATCCTGTTCAGATGTCATACAGACCCTACAAGAACACAAATGCCAAGCCCAGGCTACTATACCCAGCAAAACTCTCAATTACCATAGATGGAGAAAACATGATGTTCTATTACCTCTCCCTTCCTCTCAGCCATTGGACTTCTGGCAGTCTCTGCTTGGCAGCTAACACTTGAGGAGCTGGGACAGATGCAAATTGTCAGTTCTTCTTTGAAAAAGCCGCCTGAGCACGCCCACCTCCTGAGTAAGCCCACTGCCTGAAGTCTTCCAAACCTGGGGACCTTGGCACCTGAACCTTTTTTGCAGTATGCAATTATCGTGTAATCTAGAGATTTGGTTTTGGTTTCTCCTGTGACTATAAAAACCTTGGCTTATTCTAAGTAAAGTGAAGCCTTAATTGGGATGCAACTTGGCTTTGTGATTTCTCTTTGCATTTAGAACCCTTTATTTCAGGTCCTTTGTTCCCTCCTGGCTGAAGGAACCCAGTTCGTGAAACTGCGGGCAGTTTCAATATTCCATGACAAAACAAAATTTACACAATATCTGACCACAAATCCAGCCCTACAAAGGATAATAGATGGAAAACATCAACATAAGGAGCAAAACTACACCCTAGAAGAAGCAGGAAAATAATCTTTCAACAAACCCACACAAACATAATTCCACCCCTTACAACAAAAACAACAGGAAGTAACAATTTTTCTTAATATCTTAATATGAAAATTATTACCATCATATCCTAATCAATTGAAATCCAAAATTATGAGGAATTAGAAGTTTGTAGACTGTCATCTAATGGTCTCTCTAATTTGGTAATAGGAGAAATAGGTCCAATATTGTATAATCCATATACACTTTCTGCTTGTTTGTTCGTGACAGTGTCTTGCTGTGTACAACATAATGGTCTTGAAATTATGCTTCTCCTATCTTAGCCTCTCTATTAGTAGTATTGTTTATTTCATGTTTCGACACTATACTATAGTTTTCAGAACAACTTACATATTTCAAAAGTATTTATTTACCCAAAAGAAACATAGACAATCAAATTGGGAGGGGGCTTGTAAGAGAACAACAAAGAGTGAGACTAAATGCTTTGCTTGATGTTTATAACTCTTATATCAAGTTTGAAGAAGAGGACTTTATAAGTTACTCTTTCTCTGAGATGAATGATTTTCCAAATTATCACAGCCAATGAACCAAATTCTTACCCTCACCTAATGTCTGGGCCACCCTCCAAGCTGAACCATTGCTCACTGAAACAGTTGGTGAATGACTTTATGGATAGATCATCTTAATACCTACACCATTTCTTAAATGAATGTAACCTGTTCTCTGTGGGCTGAGAATAAAGTCACTCACTCAAGTCAAATAGCTTTGACCATAACAGGAAATCTGTATCCAAAAATTGTGCCTACAGTTCATTCCTTGGCGCAGCAGAACTGTCAACTCTCAGCTTAGCTATGATGGAGGTAAAATCCTTTGGTGATGTGAGGGTCATTGAAGTACAGCCTTATTACAATGAAATCCAATGTCTAAAAATTGTTCTTATTCTGGGCTTGTACCACAGTAAGAGCCAAGATTTTAAGTTCTACTAAAAGCAAAACAAAACAAACAAACAAACAAAAAGACTATATATTTACGTTCATTTAAGAAAATACCAGTAGTGATGTATTATTTTGAAATATACAGATAATATATTCAGAGTTATTTAAAATTTATACTGAGAAAAACATGTATTTTCACTATTGCTATAGACAAGCATCTACATAAGACTGTTAAATTGATTGTTTTACATCAAACAACTTTTATAATACTCATTTTTATTGTTATAATATTTTATAAATTTTAAAGAATATGACAAAAAAAGATATTGTAGGTATTGAAGGGAAACAAGAATGTGATTTAATTCTATTTACTTAAAATACGTTTTTAAATGTTAACAAATTCAGATAAATTGAAATCATGTAACTTTTTTCATCAGAATGCAATAAAACTTTAAAAAAAAAAGAAAATATAAATATCTACCACTGTTGTGGCATGGATAAATGCATGAGTTATTGTGGACATGAATGGAATTTTGGCCTTATTATTCTCTTGGAATCATCTAACCTTTTTCAAACTGTGGCATGCTTACTAGTTCAATAAAGGTAATCACAACCTATTTCTCACAGGTTGTTTCAAAAGGAAAACATAGAATACTTTGTGTGACCACTTATGTTGTTATGGGTGAGTTGCAAGAACACAAAATGGCAAAAAAAAATTATAGGCAAAAAGGGGGGTTTTGCATTTCACTTGTAAATGTGGAATGTTCTATTTAAAGTGTAGATACAAAGATATGAAAAGTTCTTGATGATTTCATTGTAGTAACACCTTTTTCCAAATGGGTCTGGGAAAAATTATAATGGGGGCCATTTTATAGCACTGTTGGAACTTATTCTGATACAGTAGTGCTGTCTTTCACATATTGGGAAATGCTTTTCCATCATATGATGCCTTGTTTTAAATTAGGCTATTCCATAAAGTTCCCCTTTTCTTACTTAGCAGTGCATAAGAATTTATAAGATTTCAGTAATACATAGACACGAGAATATGGAAGGTGGTGTTTGTGTAAACTGTATTACTAAGGGTCAGGGCCCTGGAATTGATTCATATTCTGCATGCTGCCACAAAAGGATTTGCTCATATGTATTCATGTCACAGCTGAGAAACATCAAATATTAAAATATTTGCACCACAAATGCAAGTCTAATACAAATATATAAGATTCAGATAAAAGAACAGAAAATCTACACTATCACTTAGTTTATTCCAATCATGTTCACTGATAATGGATTCTAAAACTTATAAAGAGATGAAAGAAAAGCTACATATTGCTAGCATTATCCACCATTGTTCAGTAAATGTTTATTGAGTTATAACCACCCCATTAGAGCAGTAGGACTAGCCTAGCAATATTTATGTACATTCATTAGTATAGTTATTCCCTGATTTTCCTGTGAAACACACAGTTAAAGTGTGATTTCAACAAAAGCCAATAAACAGTGGATCACAGCAGACTGTTAAGCAAGAAGCAGCAACAGGCGTTCACCTCAGTGCAAATGGTTTCTCTGCTCTTTGACAAAGGGGATGCAAGCAAGCAAACATGCACACCACCAAAGCCACACCTCACCTCAAAGTATATTTAGGAACTCATCAAAGCCATGCTTGACTCAACAGCAGCTTCTAAATCACAAGCTCATTTAACTGAAGAATACAAATATCTCTTGTACACTAACTACTCTATTCACTTTCAAAGCTACCTTCAGGTGAGATGACTTTCACTGTCTTTATCCACATTGTGTCTGAGGCAGGCCTGATGGTGCACACTCAGGAAGCCTGAGCCAAGCATGTCTCACGACCAGCCTGTCTCAAAAGGAAGAAAGTAAAGAATAGGTAAGATTTCCTGGAATAAGAAATACCTCCTGTTTGGGACAGGGGAGGCAACTCAGTGGTTGAACACTTAACAAATAAAGCCCTGAGAATGATTTCAGTAACAGAAAATCAAAAGAAAACAGACACAACCCAAAAAGCCAGAATAGTTCTTATAAGTTTTCTCGTATCAATTTTATTTTAAAGATTTAATTCTATTCATTAGTTGACAAATAGACTGATCATTTGTTAATTTAAATTAAAATGCTAATAAACACCTATAACAAACCCAATACTAATAATTCCATGATGCATTTTTAAATCCAGAATTCTCTGTGGCCACTAAATTAACTATATTTTAGTTGATGATTATAATTATGAATTTTGGCCTTTGAAAATTATAATATTTTCAATTAAATAAGAAAGCACTTGACTTTTCCTGACTACAGTGCTTCATTGGTATCTCATACAATATTTCAGTCTCATAAATCCCTAAAAGAATACTATTTTGTCTCAGAGTACAAACCAAGGAGCACATTTATTCTTAATTGCCAAACTTACTGTTCTTTTTCAACTATCTTACAAATAGAAACAATCAAAGCCCCTTTTAGTCCTAAAAAAAAGCACATAGACTAGTCAAGCCTGTGTCTGAGGCTGTTCATAAGTCCTTTGTGCGGGTAAAGAATGGATGGAATGGGTTGTGTTCTGTTAATGTGTTTCCTAGTAATGAAAGAGAGTTGTAATTATTTTAGTGAAAACCACAATAAATTCTATTATGTTTTTTATGATAGTTAGTTCTTCTATCTAAACAGTGTTATTCCTCTTGTTTTGTCTGCTTTTCCATTCTACAAGGGAATTTGTCCTTAAAACTAGTAAATGAGAAAAATCTTGTGGCAGTATGTTACTGAGCCAAATCAGTTATAAGGACATCATATGCCACCATGTGTGTGTGTGTGTGGGTGTGTATGTGTGTGTGTGTATGTATGTATGTGTGTGAATGTGTATGTGTATATGTATACTGTGTATGGTATCCAATATATGCTATACAGTATATGGTATACTGTATATGTATCATAATTTTATGAAAACTCAGAAGAAATTTAGGTAACTTGGCAGTACATAAAATATAACCATAATACTCCCAATAATTATATCATATTGTTGAACTAATATGAAGACTTAATCATGGTCAAATGACTATGATTTGTTTAATTTGTATATGAATCAAATTTCTATGTGCTGTTTTTGTAATTAGAATTTCGTAGAATTAGAATGTGTAAATATCCTTAGTCCTATTTTTCACTAATCCAAATTATTATGACAAACTACTTTTAAGGAATAGTTTACAGATATTGATACAGACCTCATTTATCTGTAAGTTTCCATATCTTAAAAACATCCATGACCATGAAGAGGAGATGGGACAGTGGTCTAAGTGCTTGCACTATCGCCCACTTAAACTCCAGTCATTCCAGTACATAGCTCTCCACATAGCATTGGGATGCAGAGACAGGTAGATATGGGAACTTGCTGGCCAGACAGTGAGAGAAACTACCTTAAGGTAAACAGTTGGAAAGGTGATGAAGAAGGACCCAAAACACAGTTCTCTGGCCTCAACATGTATATGTGCACACACCTGTACATTCACATGCATGTACTCCCACAAATACCTGCACATTCTGTAAGTCTATTGTCCAAATACATAGAAATTTGTATTCTCTGCTGCATTTTATTCCTAGAATCATAAGATTGACTCTCAGTATCAAAGAGGTGTATCCTCATTGTCTTATAGCATCTCCTGATTTAGACTCTCCTGATTAGTATGCCCATTATTCTTTATTTCTTTTACTCTATTTTATGGCATGCTGTTAACTATAGAAAAGTACAGAAATAATAGAGCTGGTCCTTCATTTATCTTTGACTGTTTTCACAGATAATGATCTCTCATCACAGATCCTGCTTTTCGTGTCCTATTTTGTCTTTTGAAAGTCAAACAAAATGCACAGTAAAGGCAGAAAGCAACAGAGAGCTTGGAATATGAGGCTGTTGACCTCTTTCTATCCTACTCTCAAAGGTACAATGCTCTGCTAGTTTCTTAGACATGATTCCTGGACTCCATCAACAAGCTGAGATACACTCCCCCCTCCTTGTTCCAGTCTGTCTTTGATCAACTCTGTTGCTTACACCACTGACATGATAAAGTTTTCCAAACACTACATTCCTCCAGCCAACCTCCTCTCCACAGTTATGCAGGACATTATTGCTATCTCTGTTATCAATAACATAGCAGGAAAAGCTTTGTGTCAGCTGTGTTCTTTTAAAACATTCCTCTCATATATGCTCTTTTGACCTATGTGGTCTTGTGCCCTTCTATACCTTATAATTTATCAGCATGTCAATGAGGTTCTTTGTTGGTGGTGGTCGTTTTGATCAAGCTCTGTCCCTTCTTGCTAACTTTGTTTAAATATGCTTCCTCTAGGAATTATTGTTCACTTAACTACTTTCTTTCTCTTTGAGCTTAAATATTCATTACTTACTGTGTAAAATTATTATTTGTCACTTTCCTTGCTTTCTTTCCTGCCTCAAGATGTTGAGTTGGGATATTCTGCTGCCTCTAATCTCTTAAAAATACCATTGAAATGAAAACAAAGGCCAAAGTGAACAAATTCACAATATCCAGAATATGCTTCTGAGAGCCAACAGGGCACTCAAGTTTTTAATACAATTCTGGAAGAGAAAAAGCAGATAGGTATGATGACAGGAGAAAGAAAACAGAAGTAGCCGCAAGGCAGAATAAACAGAGATTCTGCTTTAAAAGCTGTATCTGAGGTAGTGGTGCTAGGAACAACTCCACAGAGTATGATGGGGTTATAGGCACGCAGTATCCAGTGAGACACAACAGACATACAACCTATAAAGCTATCCATGATGTCTTGATCCTACACATGGCCCATAACCATAAATTTGAGGTTTACAAAGCATAGGAAAGGAACTGGGGGATCCTCCCCTTGGACATCTGAGTATATCTACCTTCAAATAGTTAGGGTTCTAGTGCACTTAAGGTATCAATGAAATGGCCTTTTGTATGAGAAGACCCTTCTTAGCTTTGAACGAGAAGGAAAATGAGCCATATAGCATGCTCTCCCCTGCACCAAAATATCCAGTAGCTATTAAGACTGATTTTGGACTATGGATTCAGAAGTTTTGTCTAGGTATGATGGAGCTCATGGAAGTTAGGGAGTAGGCTGCTTAGTTCCACTAGAAGCAGAGAAATCAATCTGGACCCAAGGATATAATACTAGCCAAAGTCTTGTCTTGAAGGAGCTGTCTGACTCAGCCATCCAAGTCCCACCTCTTAAGCCCTCCACATGCCAGGGACATATGGTAAAAATATGAACTCACATGGACCCTTTACATTTAGACCACTCACTCCTGCTCCTGGGGGTCACCTAGTTGATGACACTGGAAAAACTGTATAGATGGGTGCACAGAGCTACATTTCCCATGAAGGTCACCTCAGGGGGTGGCACCTGGGATGCCTATCCACCTTAATAGATACTGATTAGTCAAAACTTTCTCCTCTCTTGTATTGATCCAATGTCTTTTCTTCTCTGGTATTCCATTCCTGAAATTTTTTGCCAGTGTTCCCAGCACCAGGTGCTACAATGTTATTATCGGTAGAACATCTACAACCAGATATCCCCTTGATATTCTTCTTAAAGAACACATGCTTTCACTGGAATTTACATAGTATTTCTCCAGTGTTCTCCTCTGAAGTCCCCCGAGACAGAGATTTCTAACATTCTCTTCACCAACTAGTCTAGGCCTTATGCATAGTTTTTTCTTCTCTTGAGTCTTAGCAGTCTCCTCTGTCCAGAAATGATACCTTTTTTGTCCATGCATGGTTCTCATCCATTATCACACACTATCAATTTCTTCTCATTAACTATTATTTTATTATGGTTGCTACTATATTCTTTATCCTCATGAATCTCCAACCTTTAAGTTATTGTACCTTTGAATATTTTTCCCTCTATGTAGAAAAACTTACTGAAGACAAAGTCTAACGCAATTCCTGATGCTCTTCTTCACTTTCGTATTTTAAAAAAACATGATAATGTTACATTGAAATGCTCTCCTCCGTATGTTATTTTACAAACGTAGTGTTTTCTCCCTATACTATCTTAACTATTCACCCCTTGCATCTTATGTCACAGACTAGCAGTCAATTCCTTTTCCCTGCTCAGTCCTACCTCCCTGGAAGATTTTCTTTAACTTCTATTTACTTAGATGGGGGTATTTGTCCATGTACTACTCTCAAAACATCAATTTATTGTTCTAAACATTCCCCAGGTTCAGCTATTTTGCTTCTGTTACCAAGCATTCCAAAATATCTGCAAAGTGTATCCCTAAGTAGAACCTACCTGAAACTTAGACAGGAACAGAAAAGGGTCTATTGGCAATATTATTTGAGTTTTCTATACATAACTAAAACTCAAGAAGCTTAAAAGTTCTATCCCCACTGTTGACTAGAATAACTCTCCAGCCCCCAATATTCCTGAGTCTGCAGCTGCACATATGTAGCTCATATCTATATTTGTTGTAGAATAAGATATTTACTGAGTGTTAGATTTCAGCTCTTTTTGAATAAGTCCTAGGTGCAAGAAAATAAAAATTCTTTCAAGGCTAAAGGAAAGAAAGATGAGATGACATATATCTTAGAAGATCTTTCATTCAATAAAAGTATTACAGAGGGTAATCATGTATAAAATAATTTAAATGGCATTAGACAAAAATGTAAATGACACAGCCAATAAGCAATGTAATGTGCACACATTTAAAGGTTTACAGGATATAAAGGCTTTAAAATTAATTTTCAGGAGATAAAAAATATTGAAAATAGAAGTACAATTTTTTGAAGTATAATTTTTATTAATCTAGTGAGGAACATCAGTGGGCTATTATGACCCAGAAAAAAATACCAAAAAGAGCAAAATATATGACTATGTCTATATACACCTAAGCATGCTATATTTATTAATTTTCAAAGATATAATTAAATTACTTGTGCCGAAGTAAAAAAGAATTAGGAAAATTTAAAGGAAAGAATATGGTTATATTATTTCTTATTGAAAAATAGATAGGTACATAGTGGAATGTAAATTACTAACAATATTTATAATGAGAACAGCCTCTCATTTGATTTCTAGAAATACGTTCTATATGGATAGGGATCATCTCATTGCAGCCAATACATGACATGGACATTACTGGTTATATTCTATAGAGAAGTAAACTGAGATACAAAGAGGTTATCAAATTTCCTTAATTCCCTAGAAATATGAATCAGAGAAAGGAACTGAAATATCTTTTGATGTCAAAAGCAATGGGAACAATTTTATGGTGGCTTTCTAGGTCAGGTATATAAATTATCTGTAACAGAATTAGAGATACTAATAGGAAAAAAATCTCTTTATTATACTGTGCTTCCTATATACTATAATGTATACATGTGTGTATACATGAGTATTAGTGTATATATGAGAGAGACAAAGAGAGATTTTGACTCATGTCAGATACACCCATTTAGGAGTACACTCATAGCAAGCACTTTATAAAGAACCTCTAGCTAAGACTCAGAAAGAGCTTAGTTAATCCATTCTTCATGAAAAAGTGTACTTGATAAAATATTTCAGAAGCTAACCAGAAAGATGAATTAATTGCTTTCAGTTTTGAATAAGCCTTACTTAGAAAGATTGACAACATAAATTGTCTCCATTTGCAAGTGAAAGATGCTTTAGCTTGTCTTCAGTGTTTCCATACATAAAATACAGATGTAAGCTCACCCTTGCATTAGAGTTGTCAGGACATTTATGTAAGATCATTCATAACAAGCCTCAGACAATAAGCAGCCCCACAAAGTCAAAAGCTTCATTTTATATTTTTAGCTTTCAAAATCCAAGATAATGTATTTTGCAAGAATCTAAATTGCATGGTGAGGATTTGAGAGATGAACCATCTGGGGATGGAGAAGACAGCCTGGAAAGCCAGAATCCTCAGCAGGATTCAAGCTTAGAAAGGGTGTCTAGAATGAACTGAGGAATTAATACTCAATATTCTCTCAAAAATGGCTGTTTCAGGAAAGGAGATCCAACATGTTAAGTAGAGGAAGGGTCTCATTGTATGCCCCAAGACAAAACCCCAAAGGAGGAAACTGCAGACTTCTTCCCTGATTTCCCAGAAGAGTCTCACTGCTTCACACCATGAAGGGTCTGCATCTCTGTGTCCTAGAGGTAGCTTCATGTAGCAGCAGAAGTAGCAGAAGTCAACAGTGACCTAGAGAGAATCTTCAAACAGCAGATTACAGATTCGAGAATACATGTTAGTACTGCCTTGGGACTTCTTAAGTAGAGGTCAAGGTCCCACTGTTATGCAGGTAGGGGTTAATGAGCTAGCAAATTAGGATATTAATATTAATGGAGCATTCTTAGTACCCACAGGCTAATGAAGTCTAGGGTCATTTGGGTTATATTAACATCAAACAAAGTGAAATTATGAGCCAAAAGCATTTACCAAGATAAAAAGGAACAATTTTGCTGATTAAAGAAGAAAATACATTTTATTACTATTGCCTAAGATAAACAATATAGTATCAAAATATATGAAGTTAAGCATTGATATAATTATAAGTAAGAATTGACAAGAGCCATAATAACAGTATTTTTCATAATTTGACAAAGTAAAAGATACATCTTAAATCATTATAGAGAATTTGAATAATATAAGAACTGAAGTGTATGTGTATGTGTGTGTGTGTGTGTGTGTGTGTGTGTGTGTAAGTATAGGACTACTAAAAAGCTCTACCTTTTAGATATTATTATTTGAAAAAAATAATAATTGAGATGGATTCCATAAACTGCAAA
>JADRCD010211491.1:0-42657 GCA_019843815.1 Montemys delectorum | reverse complement strand
TTGGGTGGTGGTAGCCCTTGGGTGGTGGTGGCCCTTGGGTGGTGGTGCTGGCACAGCGTGCAGTGTTTGTCAGCCTCTGTTGGGACAGTAGTACAGGAAGCAGGCTTTTTTTTTTTTTTTTTTAAATCAACGAGAGTGATATAACATTTTCACTTGCCTCTTAGTTCTAATTCCCTTCCCTAATTAGTTTTTCCTTATTTTAAAAACATTTTAATCAAAGTACAAAAGCATCAATTCCACCTTTCCATTCCTCCCTCCACCCTTTCCATGTCCTCTTCCTCAATTCCTCTTATTTCTCCCCCTTACTGCCCCTCAAGCTCATGGTATAGTTTGTATGACCTAAACTATTCTGTGGATCTTTTTACCTGAACTAATGTATAAATCAGGAGCAATTGTAGATATTATGCCAAACAAATACAAAACACTGGGGTGGTATTGCTTATTCGTTGGTCCCCAAATCCCTGTTAGGTGATAGGTCCTGAGGAACAATGGACTTACCATGAATGAACTGTTAGGTGGTAGGTCCTGAGGAGCAATGGACTTACCGTGAATGAAGTTGAGCACGACTTCTAAGTACTGCTTACATAGCCATCGTCTTACTACAAAAAAAAAAAATAATAATTCTAACACACATCTGCAAGTGTGCGTGCCACACACTTTCCTATAATCACAAAATTTGGGAGGGGCAGGCATGAGGAATAAGAGTTCAGGGTCATTCTAAGCTATACAGGGAGTTTGCGGTCACTCTGGGCCATATGGGAGCTTATTTTGAAAGACCAAACCAGCCATTCAAGCAAGCAAACAAACAAACACAATAATAAAACCCCCATATACATCTTCTATGTAGTTATTGATAGAAAACACACACATACACACACACGCACACACTAACTTCAGCAAACAGAGTATAATAGAAGTCATTTTCTTTCACCTCCTCTAGTGAGAAGTAAGCCCTTCACCCCACCCTCCCTGGGTGGCCTCACTTTGCACTTTTTGTGACATAGTTTGATTTTAGGAGACACTGCTTCTTTCCTGGTCCTTTGAGACACCATCCCATCGAGTATTTTGTTGCCTTCTTTATGATAGGACTGAAAAAGGGGACATGAGTGTAGAACACTACATACCTTCATAAAGGAGGCATATGGCAGGGAGGACAGTATACTTAGAAAATAACAGCCTGTGACACACTCTGGTGTCCCCTTCTAAATGCAGAAAACAAGGTCTTGCAGACACGGCAGCTTCACATAAGAAGTCCCAGCAACTATGACAATATGCACAAGCTTAAGCCAGACCAAATCCCAGTAAGGAAAGGAAAGGTAGGCATGAAGTCCTGCCCCTAGTAAGGTGCTTTGGATGACTGACAGCTCCTGGGAGAAGGAGAGTCAATTTTCTCAGAGAGTACAGGCCCTAATAGATTTGGGAGGAATTTGGAGGGGGTATACAATCAGCATACATTGTATGAAATTACAAAATCATAGTACAAGTTTAAATGATGAAAACAGCATAAATTATTACTGTCAGTTATCTATTGGTACACGTGGGGAATGCTTAGTGGCGTGTGTTGCTTCGACCCAACCAAGTCTTCCTTGTGCAGAGATTTGATGGTGATGGCTGTGGCAGTGGGTGCAGCAGATTCAGCAGTGGGGGCAGCAGCAGCACTCTAATGGTTGTTTTTCTTCCTTTATTTTTCTTACTGTAGAACTAATCAATTTATTTTTATGGTAGTAATAATTATTCTGCACTTCACTTTGTCTCTGGTTTCTGCAATCTATTGACAGGATGCTTCTCACGTATTCTTGGTGTCCTGCATAGCATAGCTTTTGGGCCAAAAGCTGACTTTATAGGAAACATGCAAGGCTAATTTCTATAAAACTGAGTGGACTGGCTGGCTTTGTGTCAACTTGACACAAGCTGGAGTTATCACAGAGAAGGGAGCTTCAGTTGGGGAAGTACCTCCATGAGACCCAGCTGTGGGGCATTTTCTTAATTAGTGATCAAGGGGGTAGGGCCCCTTGTGGATGGTGCCATCCCTGGGCTGGAAGTCTTGGGTTCTATAAGAGAGCAGGCTGAGCAAGCCAGGAGAAGCAAGCCAGTAAGGAACATCCCTCCATGGCCTCTGCATCAGCTCCTGCTTCCTGACCTGCTTGAGTTCCAGACCTGACTTCCTTTGGTGATGAACAACAGTGTGGAAGTAAGCTGAATAAACCCTTTCCTCCCCAACTTGCTTCTTGGTCATGATGTTTGTGCAGGGATAGAAACCCTGACTAAGGCATCAAGTACTCTTCTATGTTCCTTTCTTCCTATCTGTTGGGTTTACAGAGCAATGGAAAAGCCTGCTCACATTTTTGTGGAAACTCTAGCTGGATGATATTTTCTTTCAGCCTTAGCGTTTGCCCAGTTGGACACAACGTCTCTAATAATCTCCAAATGGGAGGCGGAGGTGTTCTAGAACCAGAAAATTCATGTATGTAGAACCAGAAAATCCATGTATGTAGAACCAGAAAATCCATGTCTGTAGGGCTCGAGATTAAAAGTGGACTGAGCGTGGTCCCACACAGGAATCTCTTACTGTGATACTTCCTTCCAAAGTCTGTCATCAGACTCTGAAACCTTGAGCTTGACTGATTTAGGAACCTCAGGCCCCAAGAGGGATATGCATCTGCAGAGAGACATCGAGGTGTTTCTCCTCATTTAAGAAGTGAGCCTCTCACTTCCTACCTCAGTCTTTGCAACACTGGGTAAACTGGCCAATACAATTAAACAAACCCAGGGTCTAAATAAAGGTCAAGGGTCTTCTTTTCAGTCCAAGATTGCTCTCTCCTTCTAAAGTAGAGCGAGGAGGGAAATGGCGGGCATGAGTTGTCCTAACCCCAGGGGTCTGCAAGGAGGGAAACTGCGGGCATGAGTTGTCCTAACCCTAGGGGTCTCTGGGAAGTCCCTTGAGACCACCATTGCCGTGTAAATTTAGAGAAACGGTCTGGCAGCTCCATGTGGGTGGGACAATCAACACTCTGC
This sequence comes from Montemys delectorum, assembly GCA_019843815.1. Lineage (NCBI taxonomy): Eukaryota > Metazoa > Chordata > Mammalia > Rodentia > Muridae > Montemys > Montemys delectorum. The sequence continues at coordinate 39,642 of JADRCD010211491.1, read as the reverse complement.
TTCCTCAGAAATGGAAGCTCTGGTGAGGTTTCTGAGTACTGGCTGAAGAGGTCCACAGAATGACAGGGCCACAGAGAAGCACATAGGAAGATCAGCCATGGCCCAGGCCACTTGCTGGACAAGTGCTTCCTCATGCCCACCCTGGTGTGTGTTTTGTTATCTCTGTTCACTTCTCCCACTACATCTTTTGAGGTTAAATTTAAACCTTTGTTTGAAAGTCACAAAGACTAGAGTGGAATGATGTCAACAGGAGATAGGATAGAAGGATCTAGAAATTCCAGGCTTAGAGCTGAATATAGGGACTGATGTAACTTAGGGCTCTCTCAGTTCAGGAAGTGGCAGGATGGGCTTTTGCATAGAGGTGGGGTTGCTATATGTTAGGTAGACCGGTGGACTGGTTGTTTTGCCGAGCTAATTTGGGAGTGAAAGGCATGGTATCTTTATGCACACGGCTCATGCTCCTGACCTTCTTCGTGTCCTAATCGTTTACCTCCTGGCTTTCCTGGCAGCTCCAAAACCAAGGAATCTTTTCCTTTTCTTTCCCAAGTTAGAGATGGAAGCGGTGGGATTTATCATCATAACTGCTTAAATCCGGATGGTGCTGGTTCCTGTAACCGGCACTGCCTGTCTTTTCCTTGTCACTATTTGGAAGCTGCCCCAGCTCGGCATTTTTAGCATCTCTAAGGGGATTAAGGCTCACAGTTCATTGTCTTCAAACTTCCACAGGAGAGAATCATAAAAGTACTTCAGTGCAAAATGCCTGGGAGCTCAGAGCAGACAGAAGTCCCCCGTCAGCCTCTGGACGTGCTTTCTTGACATCAGAAGGTGTCACACGCAGCTGGGTGGCAGCAGTTGAAGCACCTAACTGGACCCCTTCATTTATCAAATTGTCATGAAATCCTACTGGAATGATGCCGAATGCCAACTGCAGACTCTGCTTTTCAGAGTGGGTAAATGAGGTCTTTGGGGAGTGTGGAGGTATTCACTCACATACCTTGGTCCACATAGACACTGAGAATACGATGCTTCAAAGTTGATCAGTGTCTCTGGAATATAAAAGCCTCCTCTCCCTCCCCTCCTTCCTCTCCCCCTTCTCTTCCTCCTACTTATTCCTGCACTTTATTTTAACCAAGGTCCTGCAAACACCACGCACACACACGCATACTCACACATACATACATACACACATGCATACACACATGCATACACACATACACACATACACTCACACATACACACATATACACATGCATACATGCATACACTCACACATACACACGTATACACACATACTCAAACATACACTCACACATATACACACATACACACATGCACACATACACTCACACATACACACATATACACTTAAATTGCTGGAAATCTCAATGCTAGTATCTGGCTTTTGAAGAAAGTACATTTTTCTTTAACTTCTACCTCATACCTAGCAAAAGTTCATCAATAGTATCTGAAGGTTTAAAAGATTGTGAGAAGCCAATAAACCTCACAACTTGAATACTCCTTCCCCAACAAAAAAAGTAATTGTAGCAAAGCTAAAGCAATTTAACTCCAATCGTGGGATTTGCTATTGAGCTGCTCCCTGATAGCAGGTGGTATAACGTTCATTAAAGGGTTGACAGGATAGGAGCCAGGAGAAACTGCTTTTGGCACCTTCTGGTCATATGCAGTTACCTCTTAGATTCTACTAAATTACAGCATCTTATCTGCAAAATTAAATTTTCTTCTAAAAAGTGAGCAAGGTGAAAAAAATCAGCCAGCAGAGAAACGAATGCTCCTCTAAGGTCAGTCTGCAAATCTGAGCCGCACAGAGAGGCCATTGAAGGATTCAAGATAAGCTTATCAGAGGACCCTTTCTTCTAGAATTCTGCACACTGCCCCTGCAGTTGCTGAAGCAGATCAGGAGGGAGGCTGAGGGTCATGAGGGAGGTCCTGGGCTGTTGATCTCATGGAAACACTCAGAGAAGTCCAGTGGCAGACTCAGCTGCTACAGAACTCAGTGGGAGGACAGCTTCCCCTCCACTGAGAAACTAGAGGCAGCAGCCTGCACCCTTAGACACCACTCTGGCCCTGTAGCTAGGTGTACAGACTAAGTAGCTGTGCATCTAAACAGGCATCAGTTTATGCGGCTGGGGAGATGGCTCTGTTGGTAAGGTGCTTACCGTGCAAGCACAGGGACCTGAGCTCAATTCCTGCCCCTGGTATGTTTGTAATTCCTGTACCCGTGCTCCTGCACATACTATAAACACACACACACACACACACACACACACACACACACACACACACACAAGTTCATGCGCACAGGCGCACGTACTATAAACACGCACACGAGCACACGTACACAGGCACACATGCACCTTAAAATAAGTGTGCTTATGAGTACTGCTGCTTTGAGGATGAAGTATAGCTACCCACAAAGTGCTTAGAATCACAAAGGATCAATGATAACGATGAGGAAGGGAAGGAAGGGCATGGAGGTGACTATAGAACCGGGTACCATCCAGAGCAAACTTTCCCTTAAACTTCAGATGAAACAGACTCTGACTAAAATCCATAAAAACAAAAAAGTATCAGTCTTCAAGCAAAATGCATTTGGACAATATTTGAATTTTCATTTTCATTCTTAACTTTTTACTTTGGGGTGAGAGAAAACATTTCATATTTACAGTATTTCAAACATCTGAAAGAAACAGAGAAAACATGTAACAAAACTAGCCTGTGACTTTGGCCTTTGGCTGTTATATAAGTATATGAAAATCAATCACATTTTGGGGAGTGGAATGCTATAAAAATGCAGAACCAGCGAAGAGTATTTTCTGCGGTATCATTTTCCAAGCAGCCCTTGAATGACGGCATTAGCTCCATGGTGGTGGAAAGAGAAACTGAGGCACAGAGTATTGAATAAAGTTACATTCTTCATTCTGGTAAACATGCAGGGGGAAAAAAGCAAATACATGCATATATTTGGGATCATATTACTGGTTGAACCAAATTTTGCACCAGTCAGGTGCTACCTGTGCCTCCTTGCCATTTCAGAACGCTCTGCTTTGTACACTGTGTCCCGACATTTGAGCACACAGCCGAAATACTGATGATCAAGATAACATGGGGAATAAAATCTGCACAAAGTTAACACATTAGAACTTTTCCATGAGTAATGTGCTTCCCGAGATAAGCTTTATTGCATAGAAGCGATTAACAAGTTTATGGGCTGTGTAGTTCATGTTCCCTCGATTGCTGAGCTCACTGGAAAATGAGATGGAAAAGACATTGAACCACTCTGCTTCACATTCCTTGACTGTCTGGTCTGTATCAAATTGGCATATTAGGAAAGATGGTTCCTGGAAACTTCTCTGTTCCCGTCTTGAGATACTGGCATTTTCTTCTTATGGTCTAAGTCGGCATCATTTTGTAGACCTTTGTCAACTACATATCATCCCAAAACACTTTTAAATACTAAAGAAAACTAAACACGCATGCCTCCTTTGTAGAATCACACATGCCAGGCAGACATTGGTCGAGAGGAGATCTTGGTGGAAACGAATTGTTCAGTCTTTTCTGTGTCTCTGAGCCCTCCCCATCAACTGTGTGGAAGGTGGCACCTCTTCTGGAGTAGGAGAGTGAAATGTCCTATATAGTGTGCATCAAAGAAGAGCTCCACTGACTAGAAAGGACTTTATACATCTGTCTAAGTTTTATTTTTCTAAGTTTATTTTCCAAGTGAAACATTTGCATGTGTTTAAAAAAAAACTACATAAAAACCTTTATCAAACTAAACACGTCCTTCAATACGATCCCTTGGTAATTTGTGCAGATATTTTCAAGGTAGAAATAAAATGTTTTCATTTCTCTTAGGCTATTTATGGTAGTTGTATGAGAAATGTTTTCTTGGGCCTTTGTCACAACCCTGGACAAGGAGACTGAAGTCCTAGATCTGTGTACAGGACCATCATGAACTGGATGACTCCTGTGAACCTCTTTCCCAAAGAGCAACATCAATGATAAGAAGAAGGTGCTGCCTCACAGAATCGTGGTGGCAAGCCAGAAAGAAAGCACTAGTGAGCTGTTATAAAACTCGGCTTACACAGCGCATTGTTGGTTCTTCTGACAATGCTAACCATAGCTCGGTTATACTTTAAATGGACTTGCCTAATAAGAATAGGTTTTCCTTTGGGGGCATTCCTGCAAATGTACAGTTAAATGAAGTCTTTACATCAATGCTTGCATGCAAAGGCCAGCAAAAACGGCTTTGAAATGTGCAGCATCTTTAGTGCAGTAGCCATTTAAATATAATTGGGATGCATTACCTCAAAACATTAGAGAGTAAGCCACTAGATGCTTGATTATTATTGCTAAAAATAGGTTTCTCTGTATTGAAAAGTGTGATACCAAATTAATTTGGTATCATTACCAATACACTCCAAACTTTAAGACATTTTGGCATAGATAACGTTCTTATTTTACATAATGAAACTTGCAAGAGGAGGAACTGACAATTTCCCACAGAAAAGCCAGGTAACTGAGCCAAACAATCTTCATCGTATTTTTCTTCAACAGGCCATGACACACTTGCAGTTTCTTAAGTAATCGTCTCAAATCACCATTCATAAGGCTTGGGGGGGGGGGGGGAGGGGCTTCAGTTATAAATACACTCTACAATAAGTCAATGAATCATAGATCTGATGAAGAAAGGTCAAGTTTTCCTCATCAGAAGTACAACTTCAGAAGTGAAGAGCTACAGCAGACATCACCCAGAACAAAGAACAATTTGCCAGGAAAGAACAAAGTCTCCGGAGCACAGTTCTCCAGCACATCTGGGAGTCTATGTGGAAAAGATCCCCCTCTAATCTAGACCTTTGACATTTATATTTTAAGAAAAAAACCTAAATATTCTTCCTTTCCTGAGTGCTTCTAGAATAGTTTATGGACAAAATATCTTGATTGAAATGCCGACCTATTCTAGGGAAGCAGACCCACCACACAGAATGCATGCCTTAGGATAATCCATACTTCTCCTCTGGGATAATTTCTACTGGACCTTTTTTTTCTTTTAGTGGAAAATACCATAAGCAATGTTGGAAACTTTCGATCTTGAGCTGGAAATGAACTGCAATGTTATGTCCACTGAAGGGCACAGGCTGCATTCACTGCTTTACACCGATTCCATTCTGGACATCGAGAGCGAGAACCATCTCACTTCCCAGGGACTGCATGCCTTCCACTCTCACTAGTGGGACCGCACCAGACATAGAGGCTCCGTCTCGCATCCAGGCCATCGAAGAAGGGTCAGATATCGGCTCACAGACAGCACAGTCTTTAGGGAAGGGAGTCGAGCAAAAGGTGGGCAGAGCCAGATGTCTTTTACTGAGCACCAAATGGGAATCATGGGAATTACCCTGGAGGCCTGAACATGAGACATCTCAAACACGAGGCAAATCATGGTCATGGGGTGACAGCCTCTTGCAGGCAGTAATCTACCATGAACATTCAGAGTACCACCAATAAACAAGGCTTACTCACTAGTCATGATTATATGTGAAACTTCACACACTGAATGCATCTCTGTCTTCTTTCAGACGTGGGAAATTAAATATAGTGCATTCTTGGGCTATTAAATAATTAAACAGATAGGTAGGTCTCAATATAGTTGAACCCTTAACAGCACAGGTTTGAACTGAGTAGGCCCATTTACATAGATTATTATGGGTGTGATTTTTTTTGAGATTTGTAATAATTTGAAAAAGCTAGGAGACTAATGAAGGATCATTGCAAAAATTAAGAAAAAGATATGCCATAAATATGTAAAATACATACAGGTAATAGCTATTTTGTCATTTACCATCATCAGACATATACAGAACTACCCCAGAGTCCAGTGCTTGCAGGCTGCCCATACGGCCATGCAGGGAAATATAAGCAAATAGAAATGAGTTACTAGTTCATAACTGTACAAAATAAGCTGTGGTCATTCCATACAGCCACGATAACTTCATGATCTCCTCACTCTTGCTGTAATGTGAGCTCAAGCATTACAAGAGTTGGGTAAAAACACTATATGGTACCAGTTGTCCCAAAGCAGGGATTCTCCTCCAGTGTCTTCTGTCTCGGCAAAAGAAAAAGATCTCTCACACTCCTCTCCTATTCTCGTCATTATATAACACACAGAACACACAAAATTAGGCTGTTTTATAGCACTGGTCAGGCTTCCTGTTAGTAATAGGGTTTCAGTAGTTAAGACCCTGTTGGAGAGTCAAAAGTTCTATATTGATTTTCGACTAAACATTGGATAGTTTTTCCTAACCCAAGTTGTTTAAGAGATATGTGTATATGGCCAAATTTGCCAATACATAAGACACCATTCAGACAACTCTTGACTTACATATTTGCAACCTTACAGTACCCATAAAAGATCACATGATAAGGATTCAGGAATGCAGAGGTTGGTCACAAGAACCTACCTGACCAGGTTTCATCATTCAGATCCCTCCAGCTGCTGCTGATGTCTGATTATTTTTTCTTTCTTTTTAAAATTTTATATTTATTAATTTTTTGTACGTGATATATTTTTGTCTTATTCTTCGCTTTCCCCAACTCCTCCCACACGCTCCCAACCTAGAGTTCTTGAAATGAGTGAAGCTGAGATCGTTCAAAGAATCATGAGTTTTCACATCATGCCTGCGGTCTTCTTCCTTCTTCCTGGTTTCTCCCCCCTCTATATTGGCAAGTGTTCCCTAAAAGTAGTCTCAAAATTTATTAAGTTCAATTAGTTTGAGACAATTACAGTTCCAGTTTAGAGTTCCAGCAAGTTTAGATGAGATCAGGCACTTTTCGGGTGCTGTAGTTATAGACAAATTCCAGGTTTTTTTTTTTTAATTTTTTCCCTTTTGTTGAAAATAGATTCTCTTCTCATACAATAGATCCTGATTATAGTTCTCCTCCCTCTGCTCCTTCCAGTTCCTCCCCACTTCCCTTCCCCTCAGGATCCACTCCCTTTCTGTCCTCCATTAGAAAAGAACAGGCTTCTAAGAAATAACAACCAAACATGACAAAATAAAACATAAGCGGAAGCACAAACTAGCAGAGTCTTTTCCTCCTGTTGAGTGTCCCAATCCAACTCCCGGGTGACAGTTTTTCCTTCACATCCCATTATTATTAGAAGTCTCATGGAGTCTACTTTAGAAGACATTTCATTTACTCCTATCTGTGAGTGGAAAGGCAGATGGTCTTCTCACTCCAGGCTCCTGGGGAAATTCTCTTTTCGGTCATGTGACGCTGCAATGCTTCTCATCTTAAACATGCCCCCACCCCCTTTCTTTTGTGCTAGGAATTGATCAGAGAGTCTTGTGCATGCAAGCTAAAACTCCATCCCAAGCTGCTTGGGTTTGGGGTTTTCTTTTTCTTTTTCTTTTTTTGAGAGGGTCTCCATATGTAGCCCAGGCTGCCTTCAAACTTCTGATCCTCCTGCTTCTGCTTTGCCAGTCCTGGGATAACAGGTACACACCACCAGGCCATGCAGATATTGTAGAGATTGTACATTTCTAAGAAGTTTCCAGGGGATTCTGTATCTGGCCTCTGAGTTGCAAGGCACTAAACATTTGCTTCTCTGCCCACCACTTATTTATTCCACTTGGTAGGAGGAAGACTAGCTACTTGATGAATGAACACATGTTCAGCTGCCGATCAAGGGAACCTTGGTGTCAGGGGCAGAAACATGAAGCAGTTCCCTTGTGATCTGCTTCTCTTGCATTCTGCCCAAGGGACGGAGATCCTATCTCTCCATGCAGCAAACTCCTGAGCACTTTGTACTTATAGGAGAAGCAAACCCTTGATCAGAGACAGATAGGAAAGGTCAGTCCATGTAGGTAAGGAAGCATACTAGACATCCTTTGACATCGGGTCTACATATGGTTCTTTACCCAGCAACATTAGCAACGAAACTGACATTTTGACTTCAGTTGAATTCTGTGCAGGATCCTCAGTTTGTTCTGAACCTCATGGAGAAATTAAAATAATTTATCTTGTCAATCTCAATGTGTTGAAACACAAACCTTCTCAGACAGGGCTCACACTGGCCTCATAGGTGTGGGCTTACATATTACCTACACAGTGAAATTTGGGGCTCCCTTTAGTCAGCATCAGGGGTAAGACACAGATGAGGGTTATTTTGAATAGCATTTTAAGCATTTCAGAAACTGCTGAGCAGGTTTAGGTCCCTTCAGAGGATGGTGGTCAGATCAAAAGACAGGCCTGTTTTACTCAGGGACCAGAAACACTCCCCATAGGGCGGGACCTGGGCCTTCTTCCTACGGCAGAATGCTGAATAAGAGGTTTGAAATCTCAAGGTTGATCAGCCTTGGGTAAGGTGGGCCTTATACAGTGTCCCAGGTTTGAGTTAACAGTTACCATCGGCTGTCCTTTGAACAGGCTGTGGCAGCCTCTCACTCTGTCTCTCCCTGTATGCAAATGTGCACCCACTCAGGTTTGTGTTGTGACACAGTGTTCAATACCATTGAATACAAAGTTTAGATTTCAGACCACTTCCAGTTCTATGGTCTCTTTAGTGGTAATCATCCAGATCCAGATCAGCTTCGAATGGAAAGATATGTGGTGTATTTAAGAGTATTGTCTGTCGTATCAGATGGAGCAGTATATATTTTGGTTCTTTGAACTTTTGAGCACATGTGATTTGCAGATTAAGAGTTTGTTTCGTCTTTTGAATTTCTATTCATCTGAAATGTGAGGAAATGTTCAAAGATAAGTGAGATAGGTAAATGATTTGTAGAACAGGTAACAAATAAATAGTGGTTGGTATCCTTCATCTAATACATGCAAGGGCCATCCCATTCTGCCTTGCCACATATATGTGAAGTCAAGTGCTATTCATTTTAGTATCAACTTAGAAAAACAAGGACAGTGTGCCTCGGCATCACAGAATGCATCATAACATGACGTTACAGGATTATATCATGTTAGCTTCCCTACTTCCAATTTCCTGTCTCTTGTTCTTTGATGGAAGGTGTCTCTGAGAGCTTAGCATATGAAGCCAGGCCTAGCCTGAGATCCCTGTCTTAACAGAGCCAATTTCTGAAGACTGAACTCAGTGAGATAATGTGATGCCTTCCACATCCAAACTCGACAGCAGGATGTTACCTCTTACACTCAAAACCCTAGGAAGAGATTAAGAAGGTGTTAAATCTCACTCAGAGGGTTTGAGACTACGCAGGCGGTGTGCTACAGTTAAGAACCCTCTTCCTCCTCCTCCTCCTTTAAAAGCCCACAGGAAGTCACAGAAAGCCCACAGGAAGTCACAGAAAGTCTCTCCACATCTCTGCTTGTCTTGGGTTCTTAGAGAGCGTTTCAAAGTTGTGATATTTTGAGCAGCAGCTACTATGTCCTTGTCCCCAGAGCTTGCTGCTTTTGAATGAGAGAGAGAGAGAGAGTTCCACGATGGCGTGCTCTCAAAGCCTGTGTGGATAAGTGCTAGCAATACCCCATCTCTGATGCAGATGGTCCCGTCAATGTGGAAACAAACCCCTTTGCATTCTCACGGTTCCTTGAGCTACTTAGGGGTCAAAGGTCAACAGATCTTATGGTCTGAAACCACGTAGAGAATTTCAGAGTTTTTGCCATGATCTTAAAAATAACTTGCCATTTTAAGACGGGTTTACACATATACTTTTTGAGAGTTTTCCCTTCTCAGAATTGTATTCAAGGATATTAAACTCTTATGAAGTATGTCTTGGGAAATACTAAAAATATATCAATATTTTCGTTCCTTTAAAAAAAAAAAAGATGGGTTTATAGATGCACTTGACTTGTAGGTTCCAAGACTTCTGGAGTTTTCAGATAATGTCAGAAGTTCTTCTTTCTGGTCCAAGAAATTCCATCAGGAAGGAGTAAGAAGTTGGGTATGGGGAGAAGATAAAGGGAGGGAGTGGAGAGGAAGAAGGAAAGAACAAGATGAAGACGATGAAGAAGATGATTGTACTGGCTAGTTTTGTGTGTCAACTTGACACAGGCTGCAGTTATCACAGAGAAGGGCGCTTCAGTTGGGGAAGTGCCTCCATGAGATCCAGCTGTGGGGCATTTTCTCAATTAGTGATCAAGGGGTTAGGGCCCCTTGTGGGTGGTGCTATCTCTGGGCTGGAAGTCTTGGGTTTATAAGAGAGCAGGCTCAGCAAGCCAGGAGAAGCAAGCCAATAAGGAATAATCTCTCTATGACCTCTGCATCAGCTCTTGCTTTCTGACCTGCTTGAGTTCCAGTCCTGACTTCCTCTAGTGATCAACAGCCATGTAGAAGTAAGCTGAATAAACCCTTTCCTCCCCAACTTGCTTCATGGTCATGATGTTTGTGCAGGAATAAAAACCCTGACTAAGACAAATTGGTACCAGGAGTGGGGTATTCCTGTGACAACCTGACCATGTTTTGGAGCGGACTGTGGAAAGACCTTGGAACTTGAGCTAGAAGAGCAGTCACTGGCTGTTAAGAACTATTTGGGATATTCTGTGGGAGCTTGGAAGATCATGTTGAGAACAGTGCAGAAATGGAGGCCTGGCTTGTGAAATTTCAGAGGGAAGATTAAAGACTCTTATCAGGGCCATGTTGTTTTAATTGTGAAGATTCTGTGGTTCTGGTTAGCTGGGGCTGAAATATCAGCTGTGATTAACAAGATACCAGAACTACTAAAGAGAGAACTTTGCATTATTGGGACTATTGATGCTGGTTAGCTGGAGCTAAGAAATTAGCGGTGATTAAAAAGAGACCAGCATCATTGAGGTGACATCTTCTGGGGAGTGTTTTCTGAGAGCACAAAGAGGCTATATTCCAGAAATAGCCAAGGTTGTACCTTGTGCTGCAGCAGGACTTGGTAATGTGTAAGAGTCACCCAGGTGGTACTGGTTTTGACAGCATGAAGAGGTCATGGAGAACAGCTGAGGTTGGGCAAAGTAAGAGGCCATGGAAGGCCATTGGTGAAGGTGCAGCCTCAGTTTACAATTGATGGCCCAGGACTGAAGGCCTCATGAAAAGGACTTGAGGCTTGGCACCATAAAGACAGTCTATGAGAGGCTATTGGTAAAGCCTAGTTACAGCATTGTTTTGGGAATGCCAATACCATGAAATGACCACCAAGGACAGCAGCAGCAATGGAGTACAGGCATCTGGAGCCCAGAAGACAAGATGTGTGCTACAAAGGGCAGAGCTGGAGAGGTGACTCAAGCCCTTGGAGGAGCCCAGAAGATCATGAATTGGATCCTAGAGATTGGTTTTGCTTTTGATTGTGACTGTGCCCTGATATTTTTCCCTCTTAAAAGAAGAATGTAATTTAGTGGAGCCCACAGTTAAGAGACTTTGAATTTTAAAAGATATTGGACATTTTAACTTGATTGGACTTTTAATATATAAAGACTGTGGGACTTTAGATCTTGGAGATGAATAAGAACATAAGGGTTGAGGCTTAATAGTGATATGTTTATGTGGCAAGTTGACAAGGGGTCAATTGTATTGGCTAGTTTTGTGTGTCAACTTGACACAGGCTGGAGTTATCACAGAGAAGGGAGCTTCAGTTGGGGAAGTGCCTCCATGAGACCCAGCTGTGGGGCACTTTCTCAATTAGTGATCAAGGGGGTAGGGCCCCTTTTGGGTGGTGCCATCTCTGGGCTGGAAGTCTTGGGTTCTATAAGAGAGCATACTGAGCAAGCCAGGGGAAGCAAGCCAGTAAGGAACATCTCTCCATGGCTTCTGCATCAGCTCCTGCTTTCTGACCTGTTTGAGTTCCAGTCCTGACTTCCTCTGGTGATCAACAGCCATGTGAAAGTAAGCTGAATAAACCCTTTCCTCCCCAACTTGCTTCTTGGTCATGATGTTTGTGCAGGAATAAAAACCCTGACTAAGACAATGATGATCGTGGTGATGAAGATAATGATGATAATAAGGATGGTGAAGAAGATGATGATGATAAGAGGATGGTGAAGAAGATGATGATGATAAGAGGATGGTGAAGAAGATGATAATGATAAAAGGGTGATGAAGATGATGATGATGATAATAATAAGGATGGTGAAGAAGAGAATGAAGATGAAGTGATGATGAAGGTAATGAAGGGGATGAATAAGATAATGATGAAGATGGTGATAATAAAGATTATGATGAAGATGATGATGAAGACAATGGAGGAATAGGGTTGAAGAGAACAATGTCGGTTATAAAAAGACCCTGCTGTGCATAACGTTAAGCTACTGGAAACTCCTTGGATGTCAAGTGTTGATTTAGGAGACTTTGGCACTGGCAGGTGCGCATGTGCCCTTAGGCAAGGCTCTTCATCTGGTTGGCAGTTTAACTGGTACCCAAGACTTTGAGGAGTAGCTGACATGTGATAGATGTGTAGTGGATGTTGGTTGAAAAATCTCAGGAACCAATTTTTATTCTGTTTCTCAATTGCCAAATATGCATCTTCTTTTATTTGTCTTTAAAAAGGGGATTAAAAACATTCCACCTCTTCAGTCCCCGCCCACATGAATGAAGATTAGGCCCCTCCCACATTGTGCTGCATCAGTCCCCGCCCACATTCCAACTCATTAGGCCCCACCCATGCTCTGCCTTATTGTGTCTCCCCCCCCTCCCTCACATCTCCACCTCATCATTCCCTGCCCATACTACTTCATTAGGTCCGGCCCACACCGACCTCATTAGGCTCCACCCACTCCTTGCTGAGGCACTATTGGCAGTTAGTGGCTAAATGGAGAAAACTATGCAAACACACACAAACAAGTTCAAACCTAGTGAATGTCACTTCTGTCCTGTTCCAGAGCCTGTCCTCCAGTCATCATCCCTGTTTCCAGACAGTTCGAGAGCCTGCTTTTTAATTGCTTTGGACTCATAGGGACAAACCATATGGACTTCTCCCCATTAGTATGAAAAATAGGGCTGGAGAGATCACTCAGTAGGCATGGCTCTGGGGCTGCTACAAAATCCGTTGCTGAATACGGGACCTCCAAGATCTGGTTGCCTACCCCTGTGGGAAGATCCTAGGCTACACCAGCTTTTGTTGTTAGCCCTGACTGATCAATAAAAAGGCTAGACAGCCTGTAGCTGGGTGGAAGAGAAGTAGGTAGAGTGGTTCCTGGGCTTGGGGTCTCAGGTAGGGACCACAAGGGAGGGAGTGTGAGGGGGGAGCAGAGGAAGATGGGGGGAGCGAGACAGAGAAAGAATGAGAGAGAATGGTGGGGGAAGTCACAGGTCATGGTGGGGTGAGCATATGGCCCTGAGTTCTGATCTGACAGAGTAGGAGAGTCCCACGCAGAACATTGCAAGTGATATTTTGGGATATCACTTCAGGGAACTAGACAAAATAGCATAGAGGAGGAATAGCTGCGTGGTCTACTGCTTTAACGCTTATTATTAGCCGGGCAGTGGTGGCGCACGCCTTTAATCCCAGCACTTGGGAGGCAGAGGCAAGCGGATTTATGAGTTCGAGGCCAACCTGGTCTACAGAGTGAGTTCCAGGACAGCCAGGACTATACAGAGAAGAAAAAAAAAAGCTTATTATTATAAATCTAAAGGTTTCTGTGTTTTTATCTGGGAACGAAATGGTCATAAATGGGGTAGAAACCCTTAAAAGATATGTAAAGACAACAAGGGGTTACAGCAACACCCAGAATGATAACTACCACAACATCACCCAAGTGGTTAAGAACCCTGGTGGCTTTTCCAGGACTGGGACTACATTCCCAACACCCACAGGGTGGCTGATAATTGACTAGAGCTCTAGTGTCAAGGGGCTCTTCTGACCTTCATGGCACCGTGATGCACATGATATGTAGGCATACATGCAGACAAAATAGTTAAACACTTACAAAATAAATAAATTAATTAAAAGATTCTAAGTATAAATTGCTACGTTTGTAGACAAGAAACTTTATCATGGGCAAGGAGGGGTTCTATCATCTGTAGCTAACAGCAATTTTAAAAACCAATTTTGTTATTCCCCACAGCTGCTGGGCTCTGCTCCAATGGATCCTTCCAGTGGTCTCAGAGATTTTAGGAGCCTTCACTAGTTCTTCTCACTCCCACCTTTATTATCAGAGTAAGAGCTTTTTATTTCTTTGATGATGATTTCAACCAGTCATATGGACATACAATCTGGACAAATGTATGTCATTGGCTTTCTATAACAGATCCTAGAAATCAACTAAACATACTTTGCCTGCAGATGATGCAGTAGGGAACTCAGATTGCTTCTCTGCAATTCAAAAGAATATCTAAAGATTAACAATCAGCAACTGCAGTGCTGAAGCAAGAACAGGAGCCTAGAACTTTTTGTCCTCAAAGACATAAGGTTGCTTTGTCAATAACATGAAGTCAGTTGGTTTTTGTTTTGTTTTGTTTTGTATTAGTAGAACTGATTTGTAACAGTGATTAATATACTTCTTATTCTTTTATTTTATGTATAACTTTAATAATTTTGAAAGGAAATTCTTGAAGCCCATTGGATAATCTCTGAGGTCTGATTCATACAAGTAACTTTGCCCAAGTTCCTGTTTAGGGCACTGAGGGTTGGTTCGGAATACGAAGGCTTACTGCTGGTGTCTCATCCCACCTCCCTAAAGACTACACCAAGCTATTCTGTTTTTGTAATGTTCTTTTAATGTCCCAAGTCCAAGGGCAATTTTTGATGTAAAAATTACAGCTTTAAACTTCTTGAATATTTTCTTTTTAACAACTTAGTTCCTTTGATACTTACGACTATCTCTTTTAATTGCAATGACATTCTTGGTAACCATGTACAGATGCTGTGTCTTAGACGCATGTGTTTTATGCAGGAAATGTACTGGTCTTCATGTTTTCTTATATCTTTTGGTTTTGAGTCAACATAATTGTTCCACATCTGGAGACCATCTCTGTATCTGCTGCATTCTCTATACTGAGCCATGTTACATGTACTAGAAGAATATAGGTATAACCATGATGGTCCACACTGCAATATCCAGAGACCTAAATGTTGGGCACATTCACTTCCTCAGGCTCAGAGCATAGATATGGAAAGGAAAGGGAAACAGATGTCATATGGTAGATCAGCATGAGAATGTGCTCTGATAGAAATGAGCAAAATATCTACCAAGCTGTAAGTTTTAACAAGTTTTAAATAACATGACACACAAACCTTTCTCCACGTTCTCATGACTCAGAAGCAGGAGGTCTGTTGATGTGTTAAGCTCTGCTCTCTTTTGAAGGTGGGAGATTGTAGACAGAAGGGAGACCAAAGAGTAAAGGAAAGGAAGGCTGATATTGATTTTGTGACTCATGTATATGCAAGAGGAGATCACTGGCCTGTTTTCAGTCTGTGTGATCTAATTAATGTCAGTTGTTACCAACGAAAGACATAGTACATGTTTTGTTATATGATAGCTAAGTCCAATTTCCTTTATTGATCAGGAGGCAAGTTATAAACATTCTAGCTCCTACACCAAGACTACTTTGCCTATCTCCTTCCACCAAAGCACCCTACACACCTAGCACAATGTGCCTAGAATTCCTCGCCACAAATGTTGACCTGACTGAATTCTAGTTAGTACTACACAAAAAGCAAGCCTAGTGGTGGGACCTCCACAAAACATGGCCCTCTTCTTTTCTTCATAAAAAGTCAGTAAGCTCAGCTGCCCCTTCCACCCCTATCTTTGTCCTTTATCCTTCTCATCTCCCCTGCTTACTACGATAATTTTATGCTTGCAGGTGAAAGAGCCACAACCATAAAGACAAAGGCACCAGGCCTCTGTGGTCACCCATGTACGGAGAGCGGCTGCTTCCTGAATGGGCGCCTCATCCCTGACTGTTCACTTTCAGTATCTGTGTAAAATCAGATCTGCAGACTCCCTCTGGTTTCGGTGCCATGCAGTCAAATACAACCTTAAACAATGCCACCTGGCTAGACAGCTACTTCCATAACGATGGCACAGACTCAATGCCATCATAGTGTTTTCTGATACCTGGCCTAGACTACCGGGGATTTTAGTTTGGCTTTCTTTTCTGCCTTCTAACTCACTCAGCTCTTCCTTTTGATGAGGTTTGAGCTTGCTCTGCCCTCCTTCACACCCATGATGTCTTTCTCCTTCCCTGCCTGTCGTTGTTAGGGCAACCGCACAGTTCTATGTTCTCATTGTAGACCTAAAGGGACTAAGATGTGGTGGACTTCAATTCTGCCACTTCCCTGATTAAGAACAGGGACAAAAGATATTAAAATGTTGCCCAGATAAAAAACAACAAATTAAACAAGGCTTACTGATGATCAGCTGTGTGTGACAAACACTAATTACAATGGTAACTATTGATGTCCCTCGGGTCCAAAGGTAATTACCATTTAAGCTTTACCAATATTACTTTCTCTACTACACAGTGAGGAAGATGCTACACTTTATAAGCATCTGACTGACAGGAAACCTGGGATTGGAGAAGCAAAGTAATGTTTTAGGATCACATACCTAGCTTTGCTTCACTGGAGAAATTTCTGGGAGATTGAATACCGGGATGTATCAGCCTGCACTGTAGTGTGCATGAACTGGATCAGTCCATAGCATCTATCAGAATAGAGTTCTCTAATAGCATATAATTAGTCTGTCATTGAGTAATATGAAATTTAAAAACTAAATAGTGAGAAGTTCGCTGAACAAATGAGAAACTGTTGTATCTTGCACGTTAAGTCATACCTTGGGAACAGAACATAGTACAAATACCAATTTTTTCCTTCAGAAACACACATTCTCTGTTATGGAAGACAGAAAGTCAGCAGATAAATAAATTATTTCACATAGGATGCTATCAAAGCGTATGAGAAGCAACTTTGAGTACAACATCCAGTAGCCCATAATGTCTGAGCTATGCCCCGAAGGTCAGTAGGGATTCCAGCATGTACATGGGATGTAGTGTGTGCTGTGACCAAAGGATAAGAGGGAGCCTGGTACCCCTGAGGTGCAGGGAGAAAGGTACGGCTGAAAGATGAACCTGGGGGATGTTACAGCTTCAAGTAAGCTGGAGGCTTAGTTGCAAAGCAGCACTGGGAAGCAGCCACGAAGCTCTTTGACAAATCAGAAATAGGGTCAAACTTGTAGTTAGAAAAATCACCCTGGGTGTCCCATTTTGTTTTTTAAAATGTTTAACCATCTTCACTTTTTGCACTCTTTATTTCCACTATATGGAAGTTGGGTACTTCCTGTCTGTTTAGACAGTGTTATCCCTTGCTTTGGTTGAATAAGCATGGCCTTTGTTATGAATTCAGGACGCTCTGGTATGTGGAATTTTATGCAGTCTTGCGCATCTTTCTATGTTTAATTGGAAGTGTCTGTCTTTAAACAGAAAGTGCAGTGTAACTTTTGCTGAAAAAATTACAGCCCACTTTTCAAACTTGGTTCCGGAAATGAATACTCTCCTGCAAGGCCCAAAGTCTCTTTAAGCCTCATTCTGAGATTCTTATTGCACGGCTAAGACAGTTTCCTTTCTGTTGTTGTTTTTCAGTCCTGGAGATGGAGGCTACGGCCTTGTACATGATGAGCAAATGTCGTACTGCTAGGTTATGATTATAGAGGCCATTTTCTAAAACAAATAAAGAAAATTATCCAGGGACTCCTCTGTCACATTAAAGCTGTGAGACAAATCAATGGTTGGTAGTTACATAAACGGTGGCGTCTCCACTCTGCAAGGATTAGTGGTGGTCCTTAGGTTCCTTGACTCATTTTCCTGCTCAGACCCTTCACCGTGTGTGACTGTCCTGTAGACATATACACACAGAAGAAAATATACTCCACTCAAAGCAGTGTGTCCAGTCACAATGGTTTCTGCCCTAGGGCTATGTGACAACATACATAGAAAACAAATAATGAAAAAAATGAAAAACAGGGTCACTTGCTGACGAGGCGAGACCCTTTGACTTGTGAATGCCAGCTCTCTCTCTCTCTGTAGCAGGCTGAGGGCACTTGACTTCTGCTTGTGATGCACATGTGGTCTCTCTAGATGATGCTCTCACTCATCAGTTTACAGGATGAGAAAAATCTGGGAATCAATGTTAATTTCTATTTTTTTTAAAAAAATGCTATTGCTGAGAAGAAAAGGAAGTCTTATATGATTAATTTTTCTACATCTATAGTGCATACAAGACTATTGGTAGATTAGTGGCTCTTTCTTTAATTGTTGTAGTTTGTGTGTATATGATGTGTATGCATATGTTCATGTGTGTGTGTGAGGGTAGGACATGTTACTGTGCATGTATGGAGGTCAGAGGAACCTCAGGTTTTGCTTTTCACTTTCTGCCTTGTTTGAGACACAGTCTCTTACTGTTTGCTATTGTGTACACCAGGCTAGCTAGCTTGGGATGTTCCCTCCAGTTCTATCTCAGTGCAAAAGCACTGGGTTTACAAGTGTGTGCTACCACACCCTGCTCTTATGGGCTCTGAGCATCTAAACTTTGAAGTCTCACACTTGTGCAGTAAGTACTTTACCCACTGAGCCTTCTCCTGTCTAAGTGGCTCTTTCTTAACGTCTGTGGCAGCAAGTGAAAGAGTCAATGTAGTTCACCCTTTTTACCTGGAGGTTTTCCAAAAAAGATGTCTTAATTTTCATAGTTTTTCTCCCATTCCTTCCTAAGATTCCTATGTGCTGCCACGTGGCCCTGAGCAACTGTATTTCTAGATCCCATTTTCTACATTTAGATCATGTGCTGTAGGCAAGAAACACTGGCAGGGGCATTGTTCCAAGGACCAAATTAGACGCTCGGAGTGAAAGTGCTCTGCATACTATCAGGTACACATGAAGCTCTCAAAAGACGCTAAACCTGCACTGCTTCTTAGCGGAACTTCCATCTCAAGGTGAAGTGAAGGCAAGATGGTGCATCAGGTGACATCTTGGTGTTTTTATACTCTTCCTCCAAAATTCAATATGAGAAAATTCCACAGCTTTCTTTTCTATTGTCTATGGATACTTAACTTTGGGAAGGTGAATGGGAATTTGAGAGAAATTGAAAATGACGAAAATGAGGGGTTATTGTCTGCTATGGTATTACCTTTCCTCTTTCAGCTGATGCGAATTTCCTTCCTAGCTTTTAGTGGAAAGAACAACCACAAGGCTTTTCTTAATCTATCTCCTCAGCTCTGGTCCTGAACCCCTAGTCTCTAAAGCAGCAGGTTGGACCTGATCTCAAAGGCTGCTTGCCACGGTCGTCTTGCCCCTCTGTGTCAGGCTTGAGTGCTGTACCCTGTGGCGGGGTGTGGGGTTTGTTCCCCGGGTGTTATCGAAGGAGGGTGACTGTCGGTAAAACACAGAAGTTCAGCTGTATTGGTCCCTGTGGGATCAGCCCTCATGAGTGTGATCTGGCTTAGTCAGATGGAATGAACCCCTGGGATGCAGGCTACGGGTGAGATAAAGAGAAGTTCATTTTGGCTTGTGGGTCAAGTGGTTGAAGTACAACACTGGGCAGCTCCATTGTTCAGGACTTCTGCTGTTGGGAGTTTGTGTAGGAACAGTTGCACAGCTTGGGCAGGGAGTAGAGAGCAGTGGAATGGAATGCATAATTGCTTTTGAGGGCACATGCTCCATGATGTAGGTGCCTCTCACTTGACCTTACTTCTTAAAGGTACACACTACTTACTCCTCTGTGCTACCGCCCTGGGGATAAAGGCACCACTTATTTGTTTTTTGTTGTTGTTGTTGTTATTTGGTTTTTTGTTTGTTTGTTTGTTTTTTTGGCACCACTTATTTGTAGTGAGAATTATAGAATTTTTGTTTCTTTAAAACACAGAAATTTATAAGAATGTGTTTTTGTTTTGATTCTAGGTGTGGGAAATGGGGCTGCTTCTCTGCAGATGACTATGATTTGCCTCGTGCTCTAGCAGAGGCCTGGTTTTGCCAGCTGCAGATAGTTTTGGCATTTGTGTGACATTTGGAATTCTGGGAATTTTTCAGAGGGTATATAAATGCTAGGGCCCTGAGAGGTGGGGATGGTGACTGTTGGTCATTTAGGGGGGCTGGTTATAGTTTATTCATAGTTGTGCTCAAAGAAAAACAAGAAGAAATAAATTAGATTCAGGGATCTCTCTTTGTCTCTCTCCCTCCCTCCCTCCCTCCCTCCCTCCCTCCCTCCCTCTCCCTCTCTCTTTCTCTCCTCTATCCTTCTTTCTCTCCTATCTAGTTATAGGGGGTAAAACTGGAGACAAAGGATGGGAAAAAGAAGAACCCACAAAGCAGCAAAGACCAGCTACACATGTCCACATGGAAGCCAAGGCAAGATAAGTTACTTAATTCTCACCTGCATCATGTGGATAGCTGTTAGTGAAATTTCTTATTTTCCTCCTCTGACTTGAGCTTGTAATTCATAAATAAAGATTTCTCCAAGCTAATCTCTGCCCTGGGTGATGCTTTCATTGCTGTTCTTCATCAGAGGCCATGTGGAACAGGTTGCCAAGTGGAACAAGTGACCATGTGGAAAAGATGGCCATGTGGAAATAGGTCATGGTTCTTTTTCTGTAGAAGGTAACACATCCCAAATTGCTCTGGTTTTAGTTTTAGAACGTCTATCTTTTCTATACCCGAGTGGACTCTTCTCTTCAACCTGTACCTTTCCATCAGTCTTCCTTCATCAGTTTAGAGTCCCAAGCAGAGCTTGCTTAAGAGTTTTGTGGCTAGAGGCTTAAAACACCTCATACGAAGTATCAAAGGCATGCATTAATTCTTTCAGTAGAGAAGGCCAAACTTGGGACTCAGTTTTGGTTGTTCTTTTTAAGCAGATATGAATAATTCTTACATATTTTAGGATACAACAGAAAATAACTTCTCACTTGATCTGCTAGCAGCTCCCTACTGCAGTGCTCCACGTGAAAATGTTTACCAGCTAAAAAGTAAGTCACATACCATGGACAATGCATAAAAAATACCTGTGGTTAGGTTGGGCATCATGCAACTTCAAGAATCACAAGTTCTCTATGGAATCGTGAACTTTACGTGTAAGCTGCAAAAACTGTTTGGCCAAACAACTGAAACAGAACTGCTGTTTCGGAAAGAATGGTCTGGCTGTTCTTTTTGATCTCAAAGGCAGAATGATAAAGTAATCTGTCTAGGCAGTGAGGCATTGATGGAAGAGGAGAGACAGCAATACTACCTAGAATGTGTCTGCCAGTGCACTACAATAATGTCGGGCTGAGGCTGGTTGACAAGTGAGTGTAGTGCTTTGACTGAGAACAGCCTTTAGAGACTCATCTGTTTGAGCGTTTGGTCCCCAGTTAGTGCACTGTTTGGGAAGGATTAGTACGTGTGGCATTGTTGGAGAGGAGCTGTGTCACTAGCAGGAGGTTTGAGACTTCAAAAACCCATACCAGGTCTAGTCCCAATCAACCCCCTACTCCACTTTCTGTCTATAGATCAGAATGTTATCTCTCAGTTATCACCCCTGCTCCTGTCTGTAGGTCAGGATGTAATCTCTCAGCTATGGCCCCTGCTCCATGACTGCCTGCCACCATGTTACCTGCCATGATGATCCTGGACCAATCCTCTGAAACTGTAAGCAAGCCCTTAGTTAAATGCCTTTTTTTTTCTATAAGTTTCTTCTTGGTCATGGTGTCTGTTCACAGGATTTGAGCAGTAATTAAGACTGGGCAGTAGATATTAACCAAGCCAATGTACTTAAATAAACAAAAATAATTAGATGCATAAAATTAGAAACAATGAAATAGCAGTTACTACTTGAAAGTGATATGACCATATGCAAAATTCAATAATAAATGATACCGAGACATGTATAATTAAATAAATTAAAATTTTTTTTACAATATTTACTATTCCATTTCTAGAGAGAAGGAATAAAACACTTGGTAATAACATAAGAGAAAATTGTGCAAGATCTGTCTAAATATGATGTAAGTTTTTCACCAACCAGTAAAAGAATACAAACAGAAAGGTAGATCTCATTTTTAGATAGACAGTTACATGTCACAAAGACACAAACTCTTTCTTAAACTTTACATGTCTCCAAGTTGTTTCTAGAGTTCATGTGCTGAAATAGACTTGGGAAAATCACATGAACCACACAAAGCAAACAGGAATGGAGAAAGAAAACTAGCTCTTGAGAAAGCGAAGCCTGCCAGAGTCAGAGGCACCTGATCTTCCAGTGGGGTGGAGTGGAGCCTGGAAACAACATGGTTTCCAGGGACAGAAGCAAGCTACCATCTTAAATGCAGTTGTTTCTGATGCAATTTGGCATAATCCTTCTGAAGACACACTCTAAGAATATCTAGCTAACTTAAAAAAAAAAAACTGCATGTACTCTCATTTAGCGGTTCTAATTTTAGGGGCTCATCAAAAAAGCATCCTCAGAAAGATGCAAGTCTGCACAGCTGTGTCTGTTGTAACATTTCTTTAATAGTAAAAAAGAAACAGTCAAATGAAAGTACCCAATGGTGGGTAACAAAATATCCAACAGTAGGTGTCGGTTAAGAGTTAAACACTAACATAGCCAGGTGAGGAATAGGATTGACAAAGAAGTTGCTCCTTAGAGAACTGCAGGTAAATTTACTAAAGGCTCTGAGGAATCTTGCAAGAACTTGTTTCTCTCCAATATATTCAACCATGGGAGTCTTATTATTTATGAGAAAACCAGGAAATGTAGGTGTGCTCTCAAGACTAAACATTAGTTGTTCTGTGATGTCATTCTCAACCCATGAGATCTAACCCCATGATAGTCACATCCAGCTCCATCACTGCCCCTAGGATGATCGCATCCCCATTAGATTATGTGCACTGACACTCATTTCCCTTAATATGAGAACTTAGCTGGCCGCTGACATCTGATTCAACTATCACAGTTGTCTTGGCTTGTATAGGAAAAACAAAAAGTAGAAAAATACGACTGATGACTAAAACTCTGACTCCCATCTGCTTTGATGTCACACTGTCCCTTAAGGCTGTTTGTCACTGAGAACACAAGGAGCATTCTCAGCCTGTGATGTTGAGGGTCTCCTGTTCCCCACCTACTGGCCATCTGGGGAAGGCAGTGAAAGAAGCCAATGAGATTATAAGCCCCAGAGATAGGATTTGCTGTGATTAGAGGTCCTGGCATTAGATACAGAAGAACTGTGACTTGTATTCATATTTTATAAACTGTCCACTGACCTTGCTGTAGACTGAACCCAGGTGTGGGTAGGCAAGCCCAGGTGTGAGTGTGCACAGTGTGAAATTCAGTTTAAGTCATCCAGACTGTCTCAAACTGAAAGGCAGAGGGAAGAGGTGGGGTGAGAGCTGAACTTATGATGAACTTGTCTGCTTCCTGTTCACTTGGTATGAATATGTTATTGAACATTTTTAAAAAATCTTCACCAAGACTTAAGTGGTTTGACAAAGGCTAACCCGGTCTTGCTGTGGCCAGGATTTCCAGGCATCATATCTGTGTTTGCCCTTGGGGTAGTCCTTCCTTGCTGTTTGAAGAATGAGTTGCACTAGGGAAGTATCCAAAACCCAAGGATTAAGGTGACAGGCAGGAAGGGTCTGACAATGAGGACCTGGGTAATCTGCTGAGTTTTCCTGGTCACCTCCATTGTCTGACCCCTGAAAGCTCAGTCCAACCACTCACTTTCCCTTGATCTTCAAAGAAACTGTTCATCTTTAATTGTCTATTACTTTCCTGGAAAACATGCTAAAAACTCTATTTGAAGTTTTCCAGGATACAGCACACAGATTACCGGTCTTATAAATGATGCATTTATATATTATTCAATTGAGGAAAAGTCCTATACCAAAGAGCTCTTAAAACAATAATACACTGAATTCAGCTAAGAAGGATTCATTAGAGTTTCTTGTTTTTATTTCTGTTCACCCACTAACGAGAAAGTTATCTTACATATCAGTTCTAAGAGTCAAATAAGCCGAGGAAGGAATTAAAAATACGACAACGTCTGTAAAGGTAAGGGAGTGTCAAATTAGAAGTTGTACAAACAATTTGGTAATTTCTGGGCTTTGTCACATCTAACCCTGGTCCAGCATTGCGCCAGATGAGTGAGAACTGAGTCTGGGGTGTCCTAGAACATCAGTGTTCATGGCTTTAGAAGTCCTGCCTGCGAAACTGGTCCCAGTGAGAAGTAAGTCCCAGCCATAGGCAGCTGAGCTTCTCTTGTCTCCTCCCCGCACATCTGGAAGCTCACTATTCCTGTCTCCTTGATCCTGTCTGTAGCTCTGTCTCAAGCCCCTAAGGCGTGTGTCTCCCTTGTTTCATCTGGAAGGATTTGTATGGTATTTAGATAACATCACCTCTTATGCTGTTTTCCTCACAGTAATTGAGCAGAGCTGATCATTATGTGCCTTCAATGAAGATCTCCCTTTACATCAGTGGTTCTCAGCCTATGGACTACAACCCCTTTAAGGGTCAAATGACTCTTTCATAAGGTCACATATCAGACATCTTACATGTGACATGTTTACATTACAATTCATAGCAGTAGGGAAATCACAGTTTATGAAGTTACAAAAAAATAATTTTATGGTTGGGGTCACCACAACATGAGAAACCATATTAAAGGGTCACAGCATTGGGAAGGGTGAGAACCACTGGCTTAGATGCTAGACATGTACCACTTGGAAGGAGTCCACCTTCCCTCAAACACATGACTTCATATGATAGCAAATGTCTGGAAGTTTTTAAAGCTGCAAATGAAATAATAAGAGTTTTTATTATTTATTCAATTTTTATCACTTTACATTTTATTTACTTCTTCACTTAGTGAGACAGAGTCCCATCTATCCCAAGCTTGCCTTGGACTTGCTATGTAGCCAAGAATGATCTTGAATTTCGGACCCTTCAACTTTTCCCTCCCAAGTGCTAGAAGAGTTTTTTCTTAGCACTCTAAATAATATCCTCTTTTTGATATCTTTGCTTTAATTTTTCATATAACAGCAATTGGCATTTCTGAAAATGGAAATTTAATGTATTTAGAGTCCCTGTACAATGAAATGAATATGTACATTACAGTTACTGATGGCTGAGAAATGTTTTTCTGGCTTCTCTTCTCCTCAGGCCTCTGTAAAATCGATGCTTGTCCTCTCCGTTATTCCTGGTTATCCCCAAGGGCAGTAAAATCAATGGATTCGGGTTCCATGTGCCTCCCTGGTTTTGGTCCTCTGTTTCTGCCCCAGCATGGCTGTGCTGTGTGTCTCTGTAATTCCTGAGTGCCCCGCCCCTGGCATTGACGGTCCTCAGTTACTTCTGCTTTTTCAGGAGGATGACTTCTGTCCACAGGACCACCTGTGTTGAGCCCCCAGTGCTGTGCACAATCCCATCTGTCAGGCTTTGATGCACCAGACAGAAACTATTACTGTCTAAATGTTTATGTCGCAGCATCTGTGTACTGAAACCCTGAGCCCAAATGTGACTCTGTGAAGGCACTGTCTTTCTAAAGGAAAGTGGTACCTGAGAAAAGGCGAGATGCTTAACTAGCTCTTCCCTCCGGGTGAGGCTACCATGAGATGTTAGCAGTTTGTTCTCAAGAAAGGAGCTTGTCCTCAGAACACAACCTCTTCGGCATCCTGATCATAGAATTCCAGACAACAGAACCCTACTGCTTCTGAACTGCTCACTGAGGGGGTTTATTATAGCTTTTTGAGCTGCTCACAACCCTTCGGTTATAACTCTTATCTGCTAAACAGGTTAAACACACACACACACACACACACACACACACACACACACACACGTGCGCGCACGCGCACGCACACACGCACACGCACATGCACGCGCACACACAAACACACACGCACGCGCACACACACACGCGCGCGCACACACACGCACACGCACGCGCACACACACGCACACACACGCACGCGCACACACACACACACATACACGCACACGCACGTGCGCGCACACACACACATGCACACACACGCACACACACGCACACGCACACACACACACACACACACACACACTGATGCTTGTGCCTCAGATGAACTCTTGGTGAAGCAGTTTTTTGTTTGTTTTTCTCTGTGTTTGCCATGACTCAGGCATAGGTCTCTAGGAGTTAGACAGGAAGAGAAGTGTCATGTTCTAGTGAAAACTTTCTCTTTTCTGCTATAACCAAGATTTGTAACAGGGTGGCTGGAGGTTCTCAGGCTTCCTTACACATAGATTTAAGGCCCATGCTTTTCTGCAGTTCGCCGGCATGCACATGGGATCTGAAACTAAGGAGGCATGCAGCTTTCATGCCGTTCAAAGCCCCTCCCTCTACAGCCAGAAACTAAGAAAACACCTTCTGGGAACTGGGAACTCAGTAGTGCAGGAGGAGATATTTTGGAGCAGTGCCTTGGGGACGATCAAAGATGGTTACAGGGATATTATTAATGTTCACACTGTCCATGGCAGCTGGGAGAGAATGGAGAAAGCATGTTTGAGAGGGACTGAGTCCACTGGAAGAAGCAGGCAGATGCATACACCACCAACATGGCTGTAAGAGTAAAGAACTCCTGGGTTAATTAGTTAAGGGTATTAGCATATGCCATAATTCACTTACTGATTTGTAAATATACAATAATTGATAATACTAATTCAGGGAAGGTTATAGTTAGAGGAACTCCACTTCAGAACTAATTATTTTCTGGGTATATATGTGGCATATACATGGTAAACACTTAAACTATTGCTTAACACAATATCCTAGGCAAAAACTTGGGCCAGAGTATTATCTGAGGTGGGGACTTGTTAGACCTGTCCCTGTGACTAACAGGACCAGACAGATGATGATGGCAACACCTGGAAGGCAGGTACCACCTGTGCATGAAGTCAAGAGGCACCTCTCCTCCCCCTCCTCCCTCTCCCCCTCCTCCCCCTCCCCCTCCTCCCCCTCCTCCTCCTCCTCTTCTGCTAAAGGCAGGATGAGTCATTTTCACCTCATTTTATTAAATTTAGAGTCTCAGGAGCATCGTTGTCTTCAGGTTTTGGGTTTTAAGAGATCAAAGTTGCTGGAGATTCTCAGCAGCCTTCACTAAAGTGTCCACAACTGAGTAAATGAATCGACAAATACTAAGAAAAGTGCTTAAATAACTCCCTTCCAGATATAGAAGCCAGAAAGATGTCTTTGGTCTGTTATGTTGGTTTAGAAATAGTTACCCAGTTAATACAATATTGCCAAAGAGGTTTTTTCCTCACTTAGGCATTTCAAACCAATTTTACAGATTTCTGTGGTTTGCTAATTGATTTCCAAATGTGGTTATTATAGCAGAAGAAAATAAAAAATGCATTATATTATAATGAATGGAGGAGACAGGGAAGAGTTCCAAGAGAAAATTGTTTTGCAAGTTATCTGCATTTATCAAGCAACAGCATTCATTCCTTTACAAATAGAAAAAAGACCTTTAATTTTATTTTCTTGGCAATGAATAGAGAAAGGAAATAATACTATGCAGAATAAATGTGCCTATATATACTACCACAGAATATGTTAAGCATCATATTGGTGCTTATTTGGGAAAGGAAAGGAAAAATAACTTTTTTTTATGGTTTAGGCTATCCTTTTTTTCTTTTTTCTTTTTATTAGATGTTTTCTTTATTTACAATATCTCCTTTCCCAGGTTCCCCTAAAAAAATAAAATAAAATAAAATAAAGTAAAAAAAAAAAAAAAAAAACTAAAACTAAAACAAACCCCTGTTCCCTCCCCCTCCCCCTGCTCACCACCCTACCCTCTCCTGCTTCCTGGCCCTGGCATTCCCCTACACTGGGCCATAGAACCTTCACAGGGTCAAGGGCCTCTCCTCCCACTGATGACCAACTTGGCCATCCTCTGCTATACACATGCTGCTGGAGCCATTAGTCCCACCATGTGTACTCTTTGGTTGATGTTTTAGTCCCTGGGAGCTCTGGGGGTACTAGTTAGCTCATATTGTTGTTTGTCTGAAGGGGCTGCAAACCCTTCAGCTCCTTGGGTCCTTTCTTTAGCTCCTTCATTCAGGACCCTGTGCCCAGTACAATGGATGGCTGTGAGCCTCTACTTCTGTATTAGTCGGGCACTGTCAGATTCTCTCAGGAGATAGCTTTATCAGGCTGGATAGTATATGAAATATATAATATTTTTTATATATATACATACATTCATTCTACCTATCTATTTTGAGTGGTGGGAAGGGCTGGGAAAGGTGGTGGATCTAGGAGGAGGGTGAAGTTTTTCTTTTTCTTTTTTCTTTTCCTTTCGAAAGTGATTTAATTGACAAGAACAAAATTATCATAAATGAGATCAGCAAATTTATAAAAAATCAGATCTTTTAAAAATTAATTTTGCCTATCCATCCTTTCAGCTATATGGTTTGATAACTTTTGCCTCCACTGAAGGAAAAACAGCATAGTATTATCTATGAAGCAGAGAGTAACCTTCAACAGAGAGTGAACCTATCATACCTTGGTCTTGAACTTCTCAGTGGACAGACTAAAAGATATATTTCTTTTTTTTTTTTTTTTTAAGAAATGGTGTGTGTATTAAGATGGTCTATCCATACAGTCATTCACCAACTGTTTCAATGAACAATGGTTCTGCAATGGAGGTGGTACAGACATTAGGTGAGGATAAGAATCTGGTTCATTGGCTGTGATGATTTTGAAAAGCATTCATCTCAGAGAAAGAGTAAATTACAAAGTCCTTTTCTTCAAACTTTATACAACAGCTAGAAATGTCAAGCAAAGCATTCAGTCTCACTCTATGTTGTTCTCTTTCATACAAGCCACCTCCCAAGTTAATTGTCTATGTCTCCCTTGGGTATATAAATATTTTCGAAACATATAAGCTGTTCTGAAAACCATAGTATAGTGTAAAAACATGAAATAAACAATACTAATAGAGAGGCTGAGATAGGAGAAGCAAGATTTCAAGACCCTTACGTTGTACACAGCAAAACACTGTCACAAACAAGCTGAAAGTATATATAGATTGTACACTATTGGATCTATTTCTCCAATTACCAAATTAGAGAGACCATTGAATGACAATCAACAAATTTCTAATTCCTCATATTTTTGGATTTCAGTCACTTAGGATATGTTGGGAATATAAATTTTCATATTAAGAGATTAAGAAAAGGTAATTGTCGCTTCCTGTTGTTTTTATTGTAAGAGGTGGAATTAGATTTGTGTGGATTTGTTGAAATATTACTTTCTTGCTTCTTCTAGGGTGTAGTTTTGCCCCTTATGTTGATATTTTCCATCTATTATCCTTTGTAGGGCTGGATTTGTGGAAAGATATTGTGTACATTTTGTTTTGTCATAGAATATCTTGTTTTCTCCCTCTATGGTAATTGAAAGTTTTGCTGGGTATAGTAGCCTGGGCTGGCATTTGTGTTCTTGTAGGGTCTGTATGACATCTGCCCAGATCTGCTAGATCTTCTAGCTTTCATAGTCTCTGGTGAGAAGTCTGGTGTAATTCTGATAGGCCTTGCCTTTTTTTCCCTTACTGCTTTTAAAAATCTTTCTTTGTTTAGTGCATTTGATGTTTTTATTATTATGTGACAGGAGGAATTTCTTTTCTGGTCTAGTCTATTTGGAATTCTGTAGGCTTCTTGTATGTTCATGTACATCTCTTTCTTTAGGTTAGGGAAGTTTTCTTCTACAATTTTGTTAAAGATATTTACTGGCCCATTACATTGGGAGTCTTCACTCTCTTCTATACCTATTATCCTTAGGTTTGGTCTTCTCATTGCATCCTGGATTTCCTGGATGTTTTGGGTTAGGAGCTTTTTGCTTTTTGTATTTTCTTTGACTGTTGTGTCAATGTTTTCTATGGTGTCTTCTGCCCCTGAGATTCTCTCTTCTATCTCTTGTATTCTGTTGGTGATGCTTGCATCTATGACTCCTGATTTCTTTCCTAGGTTTTGTATCTTCATTTCTGATTTCTTTATTGTTTCTATTTCCATTTTTAGATTCTGGATGGTTTTGTTCATTTCCTTCACCTGTTTGATTGTGTTTTCCTGTAGTTCTTTAAGGGATTTTTGTGTTTCCTCTTTAAGAGCTTCTAGCTCTTTACCTGTGTAAAGAGCTCTTTACCTTCTTTGAGGGTGCTATTTATGTCTTTCTTAAGGTCTTGTATCATCATCATGATAAGTGATTTTATATCTGAATCTTGCGTTTCCGGTGTGATGGTGTGTACAGGACTGGCTATGGTGGGAGAATTGGGTTCTGATGATGCCAAGTGACCTTGGTTTATGTTGTTTATTTTCTTATGCTTGCCCCCCGCCAGCTGGCTATCTCTAGGGCTACCTGCCCTTGCTAATTCTGACTGGAGTCAGTCCTACCTGTGATCCTGGTTGTATCAGAACTCCTCAGAGTCAGGCAGTCTCTGTGACCCTGTGATTTTAGGATCCTGTGACCTTGGGCTTGTTAGAGCACCTGGGAGTGCAGCAGCTTCCTCTGGGTGTTGTGGGACTGGCTGTAGAGCTTGTGCCCAAGGTCCACTCAGGACACCAACCCAGAGAGACTGGAAGGAACCCGGGCCACTCTGCTGGCAGAGTTCCTGTGTGCCTGGTCGGGCAGGTCCCATTTACTCCCGGTGTTGGGACAGATGTTGGGTTCCCCTCACCTCTGATCCTGAGAGTTTCAGAGTGCCTGGGAGTGGAGCTTCCTCTGGGTGTTGTGGGACTGGCTGCCGAAAAATAACTTTTTATTGTGTAGTTGAGAAGAGTTTTGAATTCTTTTGTATTTTTTATTGTGTACCAAATATTTGTTTAATTTTTTCTTTATTGCAAAAATAGATTATTTATTTTAAATTTAATTAAAATATAATTATTTCATTTCTCCTCTCCCTCTTTTACCTCTTACCTCCCCCATCTCTGTCCCCTGCCTCTCAAATTCACAGCCTCTTATTCTTTAAACATTGTTGTTACATATGTAGAGAAATGAATAAACACATGAATGCAACATGCTGAGTTCATTCAATGTTGTCTATGTGTAGATGTGTCTAGGTCTGGCAACTCTGTCCTGGATAGCCAGTTTGTGGGTTCATCCTTGGGGAAGACTAATTTTTCCCTCAGCAGCTGTTTGCTATTTATAAGGTAAAAATCATATATATATATATATATATATATATATACATAAGTATTTATATTTATATAGTATATAACATAAATAATTATACATGTAATTATATACAATTTATTTCTTTTAAGAAAATATTAAGTTATTTGTTCCAAAATAATATAACTATTATTGCTTTTACATATTTCCATCATTTTCTATGTGTGCACAAAAATTAGCTATAATTTTATAAGTATAATACAAAAGTTTTAGCAGCAAAATGTTTATTGTAAATTTTTGTCTTGAGTCTTTACACTTATTGTCATTTTTTGGCTTTAGCCTAGAAATCACGCATTAAGGTTTAATACTTTGCTATTTTTAAAAGTCGTTTCAAAGAACAAAAGTCCTTGCTTTGCAAAGCGCCATGTTATAAGGCCTTCCTGACAGGGAGCCACTCTTTTCTTCCCTTCCAAGGGTCTCCAAGGAGATACAGGGCCCCTGCTGGGTATCTGCTCCTCGAAGTCATAAAAATCCAAGTTTGTTATCCTCCCTTGCTTAGCCCTACTGAAATCCATCTTCAGACTTTTTAACCTGGTTTAGAGAGGTCATCACATGACCTCTTGGGCTGACAAGTTCAGTGTTCCATTTCGTTCTTGCTCCTTTGAAGCCTGCATACCTTCCCTCAACTTTCTCTTCCTTAAGTTTTCCCATCTATCTGTCTGTCTGTGGCATTTCAAAATCAATCTTTTTCAGGTTCCTTTTCCCGTTATCTGTATTTATTGTCTTCAAAATCCTTGGAACTTTCTCTAAGCATTGTCTAGGACCAGGCATCTGAGCTCTTACTTACATGCAGAATTCAGACTCCTCTGACCTGAGAATTCATGTTGAGTAACCCACAGTGGGAAACCCACCCTCTGTGAATCACCCTGCACATTAAATCTGAGAAGCACTGCCCCCAAAGACGATCTCTAAGAGCCTTTCCTTCATCCTTTCTCTTAGAGGTGGGCGTCTGTCTGTACCAACTTTGTTATTTGTGTCCATATGTCTTTCCCAGTGATCTTTGAATGCTAGGCACCCATTTGGAATTGCTTAACTATTTGCATATCTCATCAGCATCTCAAAATAAATAATTTTTTTCTTACTAATTTTCACTTTCTCCTCTGTTTGCCCAAACACCCAAGGGGTTAGAAAACCAAACACTACCCTTGACTCTTCCTTGTATCAGTGGCAGAATGTGTTCATACAGTAACATTAGCCAGAGTGCTGTGGGGGAAAAATGAAATTAAATGTTCTTAATTTGATCATAAGTCAATTCTTCCTCTCTGCCATGCAGATAAAAGGGAGAGGCCCTGTTGAGGTCAGCTGTCACACATAGTTTGCTGTGGCTCCCTGAGTGAGCAAGAGCAGGCGAAGTATTTCCACTAGAAAAACACTCACAAGCTTGGCACAGCTTAATTTTTTTTGTTCTTGGTGATTTGAAGTCAGGCTGGAAGAAGAATTGAATCTAAACAAGTCAGTTAAGAGTGGAAATGTGTGTGCAGGCGTCCTTTCCTAATGCCAGAGGCGGCAACAATGTGTACATTCTAGCTTGCCTTTTGACTGCTATTAAAAGAAAACATCCATAATGCTTTAGAAGGACAGCAGGTGTTTCTGTTTGTCTATCCCTAAGGCGATGTGCTTTCAGAAGCAAACATTTCTGTTTAACTTTCTCTTATAGAGCACTAGTTGTCCCTGAACGACATTTATATTTAATAAGTCAATAAGTGTGCTTGTAATTAGCTGGAATTATATGTGTGGAGTCAAGAGGCTGATGGCTGCCTCACTAACATCTGACATCTCCTCCTCCAGGGCTGGATCCTGCTTGGTTCAGTGTGCCTTCTCCTGAGATCATTAGCATGGAGAGAAGTCTTAGAACTGAACAAGCCTACAACCACGACGTGTCCTTGGTCTCACACTAAGAGAGCATCACACCCAGGCGATCTCACCTCAGCTGGATAAGCCTCAGCTGCTAGTTTGGAATTCCTTGGAGAACATGTCAACTCTCCTTGGAACCCCTAGACCTCTGTACCATGACACACGTGTCATGCCAGTAAGCCATGATCCCGGACCTACCTTTCTTCCACTCTACCTCTGTGCTGGATGTGGTGTTAGGGAGTTAGGTCTACTCTCTTAATATCATCACCTGAATTGTGGATTCACGGCCATTTACTCACTGGGCTTGATAAAGAGCCACCATCTGGAACACACTTTGTATGGGGAAAGTGTGTTTGGCACTGCAAATACCTAATTTACTAAGCAACATTTGCTGCACAGCCTGCATGTGTAAGTGAATGTCTGCCAAGGTACGTGGACAGAGATGAATCAGGAATCAAGAGCCTGGAGATGTAAAACGAATTTGGTTCCTAAATATGGCTGTGACTGTGTACAGGAACAGATTTAGGCATTTGAAGCCTGGAGATGTTTCTCTGACTGAAGCTGGCAATAGCGTTATTCTAAGGACATAAACTGTTTTTTAAAGGGAAATTTGACAGTCACATAATGTCCACTCGGCAAATCAACCGCAGCAGCTTCTCTACTTAGGCCTATGAGCCCCCTGTCCAGGTAATTTAGAACAGGTTTATAGTAGCAGACATGAATTCAAATCCTCCTGTGACATCAACCCCAAAATTTTAAAAGTGGTTACTTCAATAACTAATTCACCACCATTGTAACAGTAGGTATGCTTAACATGCCAGTGGGAGCAGTAGGGTAGTATTCAGGGTCTGCATCCAAGGGAGACTCCAAGGGACGATTTTCTCCCAAGCAGCCTGCATAGATAGCACTATGATAATGTAAAAGCTATCCACCAGGGAGGACACTTCTAGCCCAGTTACAGGTAAATTTTTCTGTCTTGTGAGCATGGCTTGTGGCATCTTCAGCAGTTAGGTCTTACTAGCTAGATCTAATGGACCATCGACATCAGTGGCCATGGCCTGTGTTGTTTTGTGGCCTTGGGAGCCTCTCCGACTAACAACTTGTCAGGAGGCAGCCTAGCCTGACGTTGGGTCTTGGATAATTTATAGCTCCTAGAAACATCTTTTATCAGCCCAGCTAGGGCAACCTTCTTTGGTTTTACTTTTTGCTTAGCTTGTCAGCTTTCAGATTCCTTTTTGGATTCCTTTATGGGGCCTCCCCTCCCAAAGTGCTGCACGTGTCTTGCCTTCTTCATGGCACGTTTCTCTGTCTTCATTTTTTAACTGATTTTTCCGCTAGCACGCAGAGTAAAATGGGTCTCATTACGGCATTTCACACATACATTATGGTATTTTTACCCTTTATAGCTCCTTTTGGTTAGCACATGTTCATTATATATGATAATAGGTTTCATCACAACATACACTTCATGGCAATTTTCAAGAAAGGTGTGCAGAGCCCAAATTACATGATTATCCACTCCAACCTTCTGAACACTCAAAAGCAGAGCACTCATCTTTGACCCCTACTCCTGAAGGGACTTCTGTTGATGTATAGTGAAAACATTGCCAATGGCTTCTAGACGGAGACCACTGAGAACATTTGCCTGGTTGAGTTAGGTCAGTTTTTTACTCGCCGCCATGAGGAAGAACAAGAGCTTACGGATCATGTGGAGAAGGACTGCAGGATTTGGGCTCCCATTAGATGATGTGAGAGCGCCTAAGGAAGTGGGGATCTACTCTGAATGAGGAGACGGAATAGGATTGGTTCCTTGATTGCGGAAGAGCAAGTTCATAAAGGCTAATGTGAATGGACAGACAGCAGCAAGGCTCACAGCAGCCAGAACGGGTGGGGGGACAGAGGTTGGTTCACTTTGTTGCTTGTGTGTTTGGACATTGTTCTAGAATGGCCTTACTTTTTAAATTTCATCAAGGCCACAAAAACGCCTTTCCTATTGTTGATCTTCCATGAAACTGTTGATAACTTGTAGTAGAATTCCAAAACGAGTGTCGGGGTTCGGCCAGTATAGCACTTGTGGGGGTGTGGTATAGCACTTGTGGGGGTGTGGCCAGTACAGCACTTGTGGGGGTGTGGCTGCTTTGCTCTCCATCAGTGCTGACTTGATTTTCAGCATTAGGCCTTCCTTGTTTGATATCCTGGGTGGGCGGGAAGCAGCTCAAAAACACAACCTCCGGGCACTGATCTCTGCTGTCCCCTGACGCACACTGAAGGCATTCTATGGTTTCTTTTCAAGGCTGTCTTTTGATCTCTAGTAGGGAGTCGCCTTTAGCATCAAGGGAGTGTCCTGATTCTTTCCTTTCAAGTGGAGTTCCATGGATGGAGTCATAACCCAGTTTTTCCCTTTATGCCAAGAAAGCTCTGGAAGCTAGCCATTGGTCTGCCTGCCCCATTCTTCCAAAGGTCTAGGTTACGAGGAGGATCAGATGAGGGGGAGCCGCTTGCTGCAGTGACACAATTGCAATCCTCTATTCCCAACCATTGCTTTGTGCACAGAGGCAGAGTCTCGATTCCAGACCGTTGCTTTATGCACGCAAGCAGCCTGGCCATTTTCACATTGACTAAAATTGTTCAGAAGGTTTTTACAAAATTATTGTACATTCAATCAGACGTAGATCATTTGTTTGATTGGTTGTAATGAATGATGAATAATTGGTTGGGGTTTTTTTTCTTGTCTGTTTGTTTCTTTAGCATTTTTTGTTTTTGTTTTTGTTTTCTCCACTTGAAGCTGTACTCTGGAATCCAGGAGGAACTTAAAGAGGAGATCCTGGTATAATTGGTTTGGTGTAGGGCCCAAGAAGCCATGTATGTATGTATGTATGTATGTATATATGTATGTATGTATGTATAGATACTCTCAGACAAATATAAAGAAACTCACTGTGGAGGACAAAAGGAAGCTTTGTCCCTAGCTTACAGTGTAATTTATCCTTTGAGGAGACTTGATACCATTACAGTAGTGGCGGAATTTGCATGGGCTGATGAATTTTAAGTGACTGGCTCTTAGGAATGATTTTTCTAGCTAAAGACCTGCCACAAGAGTGAGTCTTCTTGGAGCAAAAGAAAAGCCAGCTGGTTCTTCCAAAGCTTTGGTGAAAGCTTTGGTGACTTAAACAATTATCTGTCTATGGTCATCCACTGTGGCCTGTAAACAGGACAAAGGAGCAACCGCAGAGAAAAAGGTAGCACCAGCGCTTGGCACAGGGTTGACAAGCAGACACAGAAACAGAGATTTGGAGGGAAACCGTGTTTACATCAGCGCAAAAGGAAGCCCTAACTCCAGGCGAGCGGGGACTTTGGTGCCTATAAATAGACTTCCAGGTTATTCCCAGCCCTGGATAATAGATGTTCACTAATAAAGGTCTTCTTTTATGTTATAATTTATGTTATAAATTAATCTTTGATGCTCATGTGCTATACACTGTGCTCACGATTTCTGCAATAACTACATCTAACTCCTTCAGCAACCAATTTAGTAACTTAATGTAATATAACTACTAATAATGCTACTTCAGGCAAGGGCCAACACTAAGGGCCTTCACATGGCTCCTGTGCTGCTCATGGTAAGGGTTATGCTAAAGGAAAATATTTTTGTAATAAAAATATGTAGACAAAATATTTTCAAATACACACATGTGCATACATTCTTATATACATGCAAATTTGATCAAATAAACTTTTGTGAATTGACTGGGTTGGCAGAGACTTAGATAATAGATTCATATTGGTAATCAATAAATTATATTCCTGGAATATATGGTTACAAAACTTTTCATTAAGAGAGGTTTAATTTTCCAATCTCTCTCTTTCTCTCTCTCTCTCTCTCTCTCTCTCCTGTCTTCCTTGTTTTCCTTCTTTATTGTTTTTGAGATGGACACTCGCTCACTATGTATCCAGGAGAGCCTCAAGTTTACCTCTTTCCTGCCTTGGCCTATGTGATGGTGATTCCTAGTTGTTAACTGCATCTGGAATGAACTACAATCCAGAAATGAAGGGCACAGCTAGGATCCAGATCTTGAGGTTGGAAGACACAGGCCCAGATCTGACCCAGATCTTGACATAGGACAACATGCTATTGATCCAGATCTTGAGGCATAGTGGCCAGAAAAAGCTTAGGCCCAGGCAAGGTAGTGCACACCTTGAACCCCAGGAGACGGAGGCAAGCAGATCTCTGATTCAAGGCCAGCCTGGGACAAACCAAGTTCCACTTCCAGTAGAACTTACAACGGAAGAAGGAAGGCTGCTGCTGCTTCTCCTCCTCTTCCTCCTCTTCCTCCTCTTCCTCCTCTTCCTCCTCTTCCTCCTCTTCCTCCTCTTCCTCCTCTTCCTCCTCTTCCTCCTCCTCCTCCTTCTTCTTCTTTCTTCTTCTTCTTCTTCTTCTTCTTCTTCTTCTTCTTCTTCTTCTTCTTCTTCTTCTTCTTCTTCTTCTTCTTCTTCTTCTTCTTCTTCACCTGCTTCCACTTACATGCCAGCACATCTGTTGTAACCTACTTCTTCAGGATTCCAGATATACAGAAGACCAAGTGAAACAACTAGCCTCGTGATATAGAGCTATTAGGAGATTCTTGGACTTCCCATCCACAGCTGCCCATTGCTGGGTTAGTTGAATTACAGACTTTAAGTTGTTACAATGTATTCCCCTAATATATAGAGACATCCCATAAGTTTTGTGACTTTAGAGGATCCTGACTAATACAGCCCCCCAAAAGCTGGGTTTACAGTCATATGCATTCCTTAACATTGTATTAAAGTAAAAAATATGGTGTAAAAAAAATATGGTGTGTTGTCCCCTAAAGAAAAGATAGCAACTTTCACTGAGGATTTATGAAAAAAAATATACATAACTGCGTGAGATTAAGAATTTTGTAACTAGACATTATTGGTTTGAATATTGGCTCCTTATTTGAAGTGTCTACAGTTCTCTGCCATTTGGAAAAAAACAGGACAATGGTGTTCACAGAACTGTGGTGGCAATTAAGTAATTTAATATAATAAAATAATCAGAATGGTGTCAGAACTTAGAATGGCTGTAAAATGGGTTTCACAAGCAGGAAAACCTGCCAAAACAATCTCTATGTACTGAAGCTGGGCATGGTGGGGTATGCCTGTAATTCCAACACTTGGAAAGGTGAAGGCAGGAGGATCAGGAGTTCAAGGCCAGCCTTGGCAACTCAGCTGGAGTTTTAGGCCAGTCTGGACCACATAGAATGCTGTCTAAAAACACAAAGATGAACAGACAAAATCATCATATAACTGAAAGTGATTTTTATGTGATGAACCTGGCTTATTGTCAATTAAATAAACACCTACTCTGGGGAATTGATGCTCTGGAGAGAGCTGTCTACTTTTAATTGGGTTACTGTGTCCTCCCTATGACTTCTGAAGGGGAATGGTATTTTATTTATATAGAAACCTCTCTATTTCTGTCTCAAAGTGGGAGGACCCACAAAGCAAGCACAATTAAAGTAATTTCAAAATGTTTATTTTTAGCATGAATAATATATAATTTCAATTATATAAAATGTTTCGTTGTGCAAAGAGGATCCGAAGGACAGAGAGAATATATTTAGCTGTTGACACTCATTTTCAGGGGCCTTGCAAGGTTTAGATTAAACTCTATAATGACATTGTTAAATTGCTGTACTAAGTAAGACACATTGTGGACTTTTCTAGAAATCACACCTTGCCAGGAATTTTACAGAGCCTTGTGGGAGCCCAAGTTCTGGCTTGACACAGGCTTGTAACTGTTAAGCATCTCTTTAAGGGAATGTAAACTATACCAAGACATCAACCATGGACCCAAAGAGATCATGAGCAGTGTCTCTTGTCTTGCCAGGCGGTATGTCCAGTAGCCATTCTTAAAGGAAATTAAACTGATGTCGTAACATGTGAGCACAGTTACTAGAAAATAAATAGAAAAAAATTAAAGATATTATTATGCTCATGCCTTCTACTTTGATTATTTTTAAATGACATAGCATTGAAGTTCAAAACTAAAGGTCTAATCATTTGACATCCATCACCTAATTAATGATAACAGCTGAGACAAGACAAGGGGTCACTGCACATTTATTACATTGTGACATGACTGTACTTTACATAGTAGGTTTATTGTATATTTATTACTATTACATCACGACTCTGTGTTTTACATAATAGGTATTTATAAGGAGAGGCTCTGATTCTAAGGTCTAGCTCCCTAATTGGTTCTTGATTTGTCCATAAAGAAGACCAGGAGCCAACTGCTGGGTGGAAGGTACAAGTGGGAATTCTGGGTCCCAAGAGGAGGGGATGAAGGAAGGAGAGAAGGGGCCTTTCTGCCATGCTTTGTAGGAAGGAGGACCCTGCACTCATGTAAGGCCTTGGGGAGAGCTAGGGCCTGTGGCCTCTGCTATGGGCTGGTGGCCAAAGATGTCTGATGGGGCTAATTGGAACAAGCCACTAAGTTTAGAGCAGAAGGAGAGACAGAGATAATAAATTGGTAAGGGCATGCATTTCCAGGCAGGAGATATTTGCTCCCAGCAATTGAGCCTAGTGGGCAAGTTGTAGAGTAACAGAACTGTCTGTGTGTCTTTTGGCCATGGATTCAAGGGTCCCAGGTCAGGGCTCACAGTGGCCCATCCTGGAGCTGAGAGAGCTGGT